>PGTU02013066.1:0-38227 GCA_002896215.2 Cicer echinospermum | reverse complement strand
TTTTAACTTCAAATTAATTATTTAAAATCCTATTTATTAATAAAATAGTTTATTATAAAATTTGGGGTGGTACGGTGGGTGGGACATTGAGGATTGTTTCAGACATGAAACAATAGGTAAAGGAAGAACAATTGAGACGCCAGTTGGGGTTATGGCTAGACCAACTTTACCAAGAAGTCTTCAATTATCTTGATGACCCACATCAAGATAACTAGGAGACTTTTTTCGTACTTTAAGAAAAAGAAAGAGGACATGAATATTTTCCATTCTTGAAGAAAAAAAAAAAGGATTATTATATTTTTCCACAGTTTAAGAAAAAAGAGTAAAAATTAAAGATTGTTTAAGAATGAAATTCATGTTCATATCATGGTTTATATTGTATCTAAATAAAAGAATGTTAGATTGCCCCTCCCTTTTACATAACTAACTGACATTATTATCTCACCCCTTTATTTCTTATGTATTATAGCAAATATGGGGAGCTAAGATTGGATCCAAAATCCGAGAATGTAATTTTGTTTTTGTAATTTGTTTAAGAACTAATATATTTCATAATGTTGGTTTATCATAGGATAATTGTAAACTATATATTTTGTAGTTACAATTAATTTTAACGATTGTACTTATGATATTTTAAATGATTGCCTGTGTTGAATTAGAATGTATAATTTATTATCATATTCTTGATACATAGTGTTGACTATTATAAATGAATAAAAATACCATCCCTGTCATAATTTCAATTCCACATTATATCTCTATCACTATATCAAATTTGAACAAGATCTGAATACTCGAAAGTGACATGCAAACATCAAATCAAGTAGAAATAAGTTATGAAATTTATAAATTGCCTACATTTCTTGATTTTTTCTACAACTATTTATACTCATCTATAGTCTTAAAAACTTGGTAAAAAAAGTTTATCTACATAATCAATATCATTAAATTTCTCCACTTGCAAAGTGGTTTAAATAATCAATCCACTATGATTTTTTATTAGATCTTAACATTTCATGATAGTAATATGAAAATTGTCAATCCTAAAGGACCATATGTGTAATTAATATAAATCAAAAGCTAACCATACAAATGTGGTAAAAGAAATTATTTTGATTTAATTGTAGTTTTAAATCAACTATTTTTACTGATTCATGAAATTGATTCTCCTATTTTAAAGTCGACAGTTTTGATTTCTCCCTCTGATTTTTTAACTAAAAAATGATGACGTGTGATGTTTTAAACAACATGACATATAATACAAAGATGTAGAAGGATTAAAACTCATAAAATTGGAATATAACACCGTAAAAATTAGATTTCAACTTCAGAAATTTTTCATAATTTTAACTTAATTAATGACATACGAATAATTAATACATCTAAATAATTTCATATCATAGAATTGTTGAGACAAAATCTCTCAAATGATTTTAATGATAACAAAATTACTTAAGAGATTATGATTGTGGTTAATGACTAACATGTGCTCTTGAGTGTATTCATTTAAGTTAATAGGTCATTAATCATTGAGAAAAAAAGAAGGAAAAAGTAATTCTGGCCTGAGGATGGAAAACCATCGTGAGGATGGAAATTGTTGTATGCGCGAGGATGGAAATTGCTGCAATATCTCCAGATCTGGACAATCTGATTTCTGACCAGAATAATTGTGTTTATTCAATTGTATATCAATGTCAAACATGAATAAACAAAGCATTCAAAGCAAGAGTCAAAAGGTCAAAAGAAAAAGGTGAATATGGCTAGATCTAGTATGTAAAGGAAAAGGCTAGCAAAAGTGAAAGCAACCTATCAAGCATGTGCAAATGTCAAAATCTGATCATTTAATGGGCTTGCACGTTTTAATGCATAAGGAAGTCAAGTTAGCAAAAGGCAACTTGAAACAAGCCAAAAATGGAAGATCACATGTTGCTGCCAGATCTGATCCTCGGACTGAGTATGACAGCCCTATGTCATAAAGTGGCTTTTTCTCTCATGTCCACATCACCTCAAAAGATGAAGCCAACCTAGACCTTAAAGACTTCGAAAAATGCAGCTCAGAAACAGCCTTGCACTCTGATTAAAGTGAAAAAGCAAGGACATGTCAAGATCAAAGACTATGCTGCAAGAGGATGGTTCTGCCTAAGCCTAACAAGCTGAGTGGCAGTTCTGTAATTTTGATGAAAACCTTGGATCCTTTGAAAATGAGCTCCAACGGTCATCAAGGGCTTGGATCTCTATAAAATGCATACAAGCTCTCCATTGGAAAAGACACAACACACTTGCATAAAAAGATCAAGCATCTTAAAGCTTTTCAAGAAGCAAATCACATCCTCTCTTATTACTTTCTTTGATCCTACACTATATCTTTGTATATCTTTTGAGAAAGTATTAAGTATCAATCACTCTCATTCTACTTTGTAATTTCCTAGTGAGTGAAGCTTGGAAATAGTTGGAAATTGATTGTAAGCTTGGTGAAGCTTGATAATATACGGTTGTAATCATCCTCGGGTTGAGGATTGATCTGTTTTGAAAGTTAGTGAAATCTCACAAGGGTGTGAGGACTGGACGTAGCCATCTTTGGGTGAACCAGTATAAAATTGTGTGTGTGTCCCTCATTTTCTGCTCCTACTCTTTTACTCAGCTTAGATCTAACGATTTAAAAATCCCATCCTCGAGCTAGCCATCCTCTACAAGAGGATAGTTTTTAAAACACTTAAAAATTGTTTTTAACAGCAAAATCCCTATTCAACCCCCCTCTAGTGATATTTAGCTACAACAATTGGCATCAGAGCAAGGTTCTCTAAAAAATACACCTAACAGTGTAAGAGAAAAAGATCCAAAAAGAAATATGTCAAAAGCTAAGTACATTCCTGAAGGAGGATCATCCAGCCGACCTCCCTACTTTGATGGTACAGATTACTATCACTGGAAAGGCAAGATGAGGCTATTTCTCATATCACAAGACAACAACATGTGTTCTGTGGTGGAAAATGGAGATCATGTCATTAGGACCAACAACGCAGATGCAACCTCCGATGAGAAACCTCAAGCACAATGGACGGCTGATGAAAATGCAAAGGTACTCCTAAACTCTAAAGCTCATTTATTTCTAACGTGTGCTTTGTGCAGGGAAGAGTATGACAGAGTTGAAGAATGCAAAAACGCTAAAGAGCTATGGGATACTCTAAGAATTCATCATGAAGGATCAAGTCATGTAAAAGAAGCAAGGATAGATATGGAGTAAGGGATTTCGAACTATTCGAAATGAAGGAGGATGAAACCATTGATGAAATGTTCTCAAGGTTAACCATCATATTGAATAACTTGAGATCTCTTGGAAAGGTATACTCCGTTCAAGAAAGGATAAGAAAAATTCTAAGGAGTCTACCAAAAGAATGGAGACCAATGGTAACTGCCATTACAGAAGCAAGAGATTTGACCAACATGAAATTAGAAGATTTGGTTGGAACTCTAAGAGCTCATGAACCATTGTTATTGGCTGATAAACCAAACAAAAAGGGAAGAATGATTGCTCTAAAAACCAGCCAAACAGAAAGCTCCAAGAAGAATGAAGATGTCATAACAAAGGAAAGCGCAGAGTATCCTCTGTCTGAGGATGAGGATGACCTCGTTCTGATTTCCAGAAAAATCCAGAGGATGCTAAACAGAAGAGGACAGAATAGAGGACCTCATCAAAAAGAAAAAATTGACAAGAGTCAAATAACTTGTTATGGATGCAACAAGATGGGACACTATAAAACTGATTGTCCTCTCAACAAAAGGAACTCTAGAAAATTCCCATACAAAAACAAATCCATGATGATCACTTGGGATGATAGTGATGAGTCATCCTCGGAGCAAGAAAAGGAAGAAGAGGCCAACCTATGTCTCATGACAAAATCAGAAAATGACAAGGTAAGTATTTCTGATCTATGTCCAAATTGTGAAAAATTAGAAGTTGAATTTGATAGCCTTTTAAATGACTCATACACTTTATCTCAAAAATGCATGTTTCAAAAAACCCAACTTGTTGAGATAAAGAAACAAAATGAAGAGCTACAGAAAAAGAATGATGAATATGTTAAAATCATTCAAGAGTTGCAGCAATCTCACTTTCAAAATTCTGAGAAACAAAAAATTCTTGAATCGCATCCTCCTGACGAGGATACAGAAAAGGAAATTTTGAAAACTGAGGTTATGGAACTAAAAAATGATATTTCCAACTTTGTCAAATCTACAGAAACATTTCAAAAGATAATGGGGTCCCAATCTGGAATATTTGACAAGGCTGGAATTGGTTTTAAAAGCTCTCAAAAACAAAAATTATATGAAAACTTTTTCTTGCCTAAAAAACGAGAGGATAGGCCTAAATGCACCTTTTGCAAAAAACTTGGGCATACTTCCAAAATCTGTCATGCTAAGAAGAAAGCTAACAATGAAAAGGCAGCATGCTCATTCTGTGGTAAACATGGGCACCATGATTCTATTTGCCATCATAAAAGGAATATCCTCAAAAGAGGAAAAACTAACCAACAAGGACCCAAAGCTATATGGGTACCTAAGTCTCTTTTAAACTCTAAAACAAGTTCATCCTCTAATCAACAAAAGAAAGCCTTGGTACTTGGACAGTGGTTGCTCAAGGCATATGACGGGAGATAAGCACTGCTTCATGTCTTTGGAGATAAAGGATGGAGGATCAGTCACATTTGGTAATAATGATAAAGCTCAAATAAAAGGAACAGGTATTATTGGTAAGAATAATTCTGCAAAAATTGAAAATGTTCAATATGTGGATGGCTTGAAACATAACTTGCTAAGTATTAGTCAATTGTGCGATAGTGGTTTTGAAGTTATTTTTAAGCCAACTCTATGTGAGGTTAAACACTCACTCATCCTCGGTTTTAGAAAAAAGAATAGAGTTTTACTTTTCCGGTTTTAGAAAAAAAGAATTTATATGAACTTTATGAAAAAGTTTGTGAAGCTTGTGTGAAAGGAAAACAAGTTAAAAGTAGTTTTCACTCTAAAAACTTTGTTTCAACAAATCATCCTCTTGAACTCATTCACATTGATCTCTTTGGTCCTATCAAAACTCCAAGTCTTAGTGGAAAAAGATATGGCTTTGTGTACTTGTTGATGACTTTTCCCGTTTTACTTGGGTTCTATTTTTAAAAAACAAAGATGAAGCCTTTGAGGCATTCCACCATTTTTGCAAAAAGATTCAAAATGAAAAAGGTTCAAAAATTGTCTCGGTGAGAAGTGACCATGGAGGTGAATTTGAAAATGAATCTTTCAAAATCTTTGTGAAGAAAATGGTATTGCTCACAACTTTTCTTGTCCAAGAACTCCCCAACAAAATGGGGTTGTTGAAAGGAAAAATAGGACTTTACAAGAAATGGCTAGAACTATTTTAAATGAAGCCAACATTGAAAAATATTTTTGGGCCGAAGCCATTAATACCGCTTGTTATATTTCAAATCGTACATCCATTAGAAAAATTTTGAACAAAACTCCATATGAATTATGGAAAGGGAGAAAACCAAATATTTCCTATTTTCACATATTTGGGTGTTATTGCTACATTCTAAATAATAAAGAAAATTTGGGAAAGTTTGATCCAAAATCCGATAAAGGAATTTTTCTAGGATACTCCACAACGTCAAAAGGTTATAGAATATATAATCTTATGACTCAAACTGTGGAGGAATCCATGCATGTTATTTTTGATGAGTTTGATGACTTGTGTTTAGAGAAAAAGGAAAAAGATGAAGAAGATGAAAATTCATCCTCACAAGTCCCCGGTCCTCACGCAGAGGATGAGTCTGATCCAACCTCTCAAAAACTTCCAAGAGGATGGAAAACAGTCACGCATCATCCTCTAGATCTGGTCATTGGGAATACGGAAGATGGTGTGAGAACCAGAAACTCTCTAAGGGAAAATACTTCCAACATGGCCATGATATCACAAGTTGAACCAAAGACAATTGATCAAGCTATTGGTGACAAATCATGGGTTGAAGCTATGATGGAAGAACTCTCACAATTTGAAAGAAACAAGGTATGGAATCTTGTACCCCATCCTCTGGACAAATCGGTGATTGGAACTAAATGGATATTTAGAAACAAAACTAAATGAGGATGGAGAAGTCATTAGAAATAAAGCAAGACTAGTGGCACAAGGGTACAACCAACAAGAAGGAATAGATTATGATGAAACGTTTGCACCCGTAGCAAGACTTGAAGCAATAAGAATCCTCTTAGCTTATGCCACTCATAAAGGTATAAAAACTATTCCAAATGGATGTGAAAAGTGCCTTTTTGAATGGGTTCTTAAATGAAGAAGTGTATGTTCATCAACCTCCTGGGTTTGAGGATGAAAAACGACCAAACCATGTGTTCAAACTCTCTAAAGCTCTTTACGGTTTAAAGCAAGCTCCTAGAGGTTGGTATGAGAGGTTAAGTTCTTTTCTAAAAGAAAATGGATTCATGAGAGGACAAATTGATACTACTCTTTTCAAGAAAACTCTTGAAAAAGATCTATTGATTGTTCAGATATATGTAGATGACATTATATTTGGATCCACAAATGAAAAAATGTGTGAAGAATTCTCAAATCTCATGCAAAGCGAGTTTGAGATGAGTATGATGGGGGAATTAAAATTCTTCCTTGGTTTACAAATCAAACAACGAGAGGATGATATTTTTATCTCACAAGAAAAATACACCAAGGATTTGCTCAAAAAATACAACATGAGTTCTGCCAAGAGTATGGGAACTCCAATGCACCCATCCTCCTCACTCCACAAAGATGATGAAGGAGCTCTTATTTCTGAAAAGGAATACAGAGGGATGATAGGATCCTTGCTGTATTTAACTGCAAGTAGACCGGACATAGTCTTTGCAGTCGGTCTTTGTGCAAGGTTTCAATCCTCTCCTAAAGAATCTCATCTCACTGCTGTAAAAAGGATTTTTAGATACCTTGTTGGTACTATAAATCTGGGAATTTGGTACAAGAAATGTTCCAATCTTGACCTCATAGCATATTGTGATGCCGACTACGCGGGAGACAAAGTTGAAAGAAAAAGCACAAGTGGTGCTTGCCAATTTCTTGGTAAATCCCTAATAAGTTGGTCATGCAAAAAACAAAGTACCATTGCTCTTTCAACCACTGAAGCAGAGTATGTATCAGCCGCTCAATGTTGCTCACAACTGCTCTGGATAAAAAATCAGCTTGAGGATTACTCGCTAAGGTACGCAAAAATTCCCATCCTCTGTGATAATACAAGTGCAATAAATCTTTCTAAAAATCCCATTCAACATTCTAGATCTAAGCACATTGAAATTAAACATCATTTTATAAGAGATCATGTGCAAAAAGGGGATTTAGAACTGATTTTTATTGACACTGAAAATCAATTAGCAGATATCTTTACCAAACCTCTCCAGGAGGATAGGTTCAAAAAGATCTTGGATGAACTTTCAATTATTAATTTGTCTAAAGTTAATTGATTTATCCTGTGATGCTTTTTATTTTATTATTATTATTTTTTATTATTTTTATTATGATTTTATTTTTTATATAAAAATCTGTTGTTTTTTAAATATTTACATTTTTAGTTAGGCTTGAGAGGATAGGAAACCCATCAGAGGACGGAATGTCCAGTTTAGTGAAACGCTCCCTGACGTGGCAGCCTAGAGAAAAGTGGCACGCCTTCTCTGCCATTGGACAGCACGTGTGGCGCATGCCTCCGTGCTTCACGCCCTGCATTAAATGCATTTACGGCCATGTGTCTCATCCATCAAATCCATCATCTCCCTAGCTGCCTAGGCATACGGCGCATTTATTTTTCCTGTCTCCTCACGTCTTTTCACGATTCCTCACGTTCTCTCACGGTTACTCACACGTTCTCTCTGCTCATTTCCCATCCTCGTCTATTAGTTTCCCATCCTCTATCATTTTCTCTCATCAACCTTTACCCAGAAAACCGTTCATCACTCAACAGTTTCTTCTCTTACCTTCCTGCATCAATGGCTCGAATCAAGATGATTGTAAAACGTAAAAAATCCTGCCAAGAACCTGAGAAAAACCAAGATGTCTACTCAAGCACTGAGTCAGACTATAATGAAGAAAACCAATCTGAAGAAACTTCCATGAACACCATTTCTTCATCTCAACCATCCAAAAGCTCCACTCCTCCAAAAATCATCAAAAAATCCTCCTCCTCAACTCCTTCCAGGCGCTCCTCCAGAATCATGTCTGGAGCTGTTTCAACCAACAAGGCAACCCCTCAGGACAACACGATTCATGTCATCAACTCTGATGATTCAGAGACCACTCCTCCTGTTGAACCAACACCACAACCTCCTCCTGCAAAATCAATTTCCAAAACTCCAACTCCCAAAAAGACCAAAATACTTTCATCAAGACCCCCTTTATCATCCACAAAAATCTCTGCCAACACTTCATTGTTTGATTTGGACGAAGTAGAATCGGTCTACACTTCAAAATGGCAAAACAAGTCTGTAGTAAATGGAAAAATTATTGACCTTGTTGATATTAAACAAGGAGGGTTCAACATTGAAGAAATGTTTGAACAACTTGGCTGGACCTCATTCTTCAAAATCAATGAACCATAGTACCCACGTCTAGTAAGGGCCTTCTATGCCGCTTCAAAAGGATCTAAAGGAATGACAAATTTCAGTATGGTACTGAAAGGGGTTCATATGGAAATTAATCCCACCACTTTATGTCAAATACTTGACATACGTGATGAAGGAGCCCACTGCCTATCTGAAACATGGTATTCACAGTGTGTCATCACTAGGACCTCTGTGCTTCAAAACACCCTCATCAAACCTCCTAAACCATTGGTAGCCTCCAACCTCGTCCCCCTTGTGTCGCATCCTTCACAACATCTGTGTCCACTCCATCACTCCCCGGGCTGGCAGTTTTGAGAAAGTCACAGAAATGGATCTGATGATTATTCATCATGTGATTACTGGTACTCCTCTTCATTTGGGTCATGTCATCTTCACCTTCATGCTGAACGCTGTTGTTTTGGGACGATCTGCTCCCTATGGAATGATTTTAACAAAAATATTCAAATTCTTCAAAATCCCTCTTGAGGATGAACATTCCATCTACTTCAACAATACTTTTTCTATGAAGAACATTAAACAGATGAAGATTCAAACTGATGACCGTCCTGCCTCAAAGAAAAGAAAAACTCGTCCTTCCTCTGTTTCTCAAAACTCTGAAGATGAACCATCTCATCCTCCACCTGAGGATACACCATCACCACTACCAACCTCTCCACTGCGTAACTCTCCTGAACCTACTCCTTCTCCTGCCTCGCCTGTCCCCACAACAACTCAGTCTACACCAATCCACAAACTGACTCCACTTCGTGAAGCCGATCCTATCCCTGAGGATGCCTCAAAATCAGCTTCGCCTCAACAAATGGAAGATGGTGAGGAGTTATATTTTGATCTGAATCTATCTTATCCTCCATCTCCTACGGATGTGCCTATGGCTTCTCCTCCCACTGTGCCAGTGGATGAAGATGTAATCCCTCCACAAGATTTTTCGCAACAAATTCCTCTTGCTGCAAACTTTGACAAAACTGCTCAACCTCTCCCTGAGGTTACAGGTGTGTTCAGTTCCCTTGACTCCTTCTTCACTGCCACAACTCATAACCAGTCAAAGGACAAGGCTGGGAGCTCTCAGAATAAGAGTTCCAGTGTCAATGACCAGCCTAAAGGCTCGGCTCCTAGCACAAGGATTGGGGAAAACACGAAGCAGATGAAACTCCTAAAATTAATTAGGAAAGACCAGAAGAAAATTCTTCAGCGCTTCACTCATTTTCAAAACTCTTTGGTTCAGTTTGGGCTCATTCTTGAATGGGTTACCAAACACTTGGTTCCCACTATTGCTCCTGGAGATCATCCTCCTGAGCTACCAGCCCAGCCAAACTCTGATGTTCCATCTCCTTCATCCTCATCAGATGACCCAGCCTCCTCAGATTAAATCTGCTATTATTTCTTTTTGCTGCTGCCAAATTCAGGGGGAGAATGATTATGTTTTTATGACTATGTTTTTTGGTTCATGTTGTTAAAACTGTTTAATTATTGTGTATTGCTGTGTTGCTTATGAACCCATGTTTATGCTTTGTTGAACAACTCTTTAAATTATTATCTAATTATCATGATGTCATTTGTATGATTAGAATCATGTTATTTCAACACTTAGGCATACATCTAGGGGGAGTAATGATTTTTAGTTTTAAAAATTATTACACATATAATTGAGGGGGAGCATAAACATTTTATCTTTGTCTTATTTAAAATCATAATCTAAAGAATTTTGTCATCATCAAAAAGGGGGAGATTGTTGAGACAAAATCTCTCAAATGATTTTAATGATAACAAAATTACTTAAGAGATTATGATTGTGGTTAATGACTAACATGTGCTCTTGAGTGTATTCATTTAAGTTAATAGGTCATTAATCATTGAGAAAAAAAGAAGGAAAAAGTAATTCTGGCCTGAGGATGGAAAACCATCGTGAGGATGGAAATTGCTGCATGCGCGAGGATAGAAATTGCTGCAATATCTCCAGATCTGGACAATCTGATTTCTCACCAGAATAATTGTGTTTATTCAATTGTATATCAATGTCAAACATGAATAAACAAAGCATTCAAAGCAAGAGTCAAAAGGTCAAAAGAAAAAGGTGAATATGGCTAGATCTAGTATGTAAAGGAAAAGGCTAGCAAAAGTGAAAGCAACCTATCAAGCATGTGCAAATGTCAAAATCTGATCATTTAATGGGCTTGCACGTTTTAATGCATAAGGAAGTCAAGTTAGCAAAAGGCAACTTGAAACAAGCCAAAAATGGAAGATCACATGTTGCTGCCAGATCTGATCCTCGGACTGAGTATGACAGCCCTATGTCATAAAGTGGCTTTTCTCTCATGTCCACATCACCTCAAAAGATGAAGCCAACCTAGACCTTAAAGACTTCGAAAAATGCAGCTCAGAAACAGCCTTGCACTCTGATTAAAGTGAAAAAGCAAGGACATGTCAAGATCAAAGACTATGCTGCAAGAGGATGGTTCTGCCTAAGCCTAACAAGCTGAGTGGCAGTTCTGTAATTTTGATGAAAACCTTGGATCCTTTGAAAATGAGCTCCAACGGTCATCAAGGGCTTGGATCTC
This sequence comes from Cicer echinospermum, assembly GCA_002896215.2. Lineage (NCBI taxonomy): Eukaryota > Viridiplantae > Streptophyta > Magnoliopsida > Fabales > Fabaceae > Cicer > Cicer echinospermum. Next base: position 27,014 of record PGTU02013066.1, on the reverse strand, counting down.
TATAAAATGCATACAAGCTCTCCATTGGAAAAGACACAACACACTTGCATAAAAAGATCAAGCATCTTAAAGCTTTTCAAGAAGCAAATCACATCCTCTCTTATTACTTTCTTTGATCCTACACTATATCTTTGTATATCTTTTGAGAAAGTATTAAGTATCAATCACTCTCATTCTACTTTGTAATTTCCTAGTGAGTGAAGCTTGGAAATAGTTGGAAATTGATTGTAAGCTTGGTGAAGCTTGATAATACACGGTTGTAATCATCCTCGGGTTGAGGATTGATCTGTTTTGAAAGTTAGTGAAATCTCACAAGGGTGTGGGACTGGACGTAGCCATCTTTGGGTGAACCAGTATAAAATTGTGTGTGTGTCCCTCATTTTCTGCTCCTACTCTTTTACTCAGCTAAGATCTAACGATTTAAAAATCCCATCCTCGAGCTAGCCATCCTCTACAAGAGGATAGTTTTTAAAACACTTAAAAAATGTTTTTAACAGCAAAATCCCTATTCAACCCCCCCTTCTAGTGATATTTAGCTAGAACAAGAATATGTCGAATCGTCATTTGTAGTTCAAAAATCTAAATGAGGGGACTAAAACTATCAGCTTTTAAAATAGAGGTACTAATTTTATAAATTAATAATAATAGATGGGCCAAAATTATAATTAAATCTCTAATTTTTAAAAATTAAAAGATTAAAATTGTAAAATTAAAAATAAAAAGACTATAATTATAAATTGATTATAGTCTAGGAATAAAAACACTATTCATGTCAAAATAAAATAAAGAGATAAAAAGAGACAAAGTTGATTAGCTATGGAATTTAGAGATAAAAAAAAAAAAAATACAAGCCTCTTGTTAATGAGAATAGAGAAGCTTGAAGGAAACAACGCCAACATATTCAACGTAAAATATTAAGGTAGAAGAAGGATTTGGGTGTGTTTAGTATATGAGAAATATAAAAATGAAAACACTACTACTAATAGAGCAAAATGAAACACAAATTTTTGGTTCATTCTTATTAATTTAAGGAGTACATTTATTGAATGCGTCTATTATTCGAAATCGCGAGAAAGAGCTACATATTTAGAGATTTACATTGCTTGTTTTGCAGCACCATCCGATAAATTTGTTGCAGCACGCATTTAGTATATGAAAACCATTATAACCAACATATGAGTGTGAATCTTTCTCTACATTTTCGGCTGTACCTTGCTCAGTGCTTTCTGCCACCAAAATACTTGCAATGGCAAAAACCAATATCACTAACTTCAATACCATCTTCAAAGAACTTTCCATTATATTATAACTTTTCTAAAGTTTTTATGAATATACAAATGATTAACTTGCAATGAAATGTGAATGCAAAATGTACTTATTTATAAGTAGGGGGAGATTGCTTAAAGGGTTACTATTGAGAACATCCTATAATTGAGTAATAATTTTTAATTCCTATCATTTCAACTATTTCTTTATCCTTTAGTCAAAAAATAGAAAACTATTTATTTGTTTTGTTGACTAGTTTTAAATTAATATATCTATATAAATACACATATTTTATTATGTATTTATAAAATTTAGGCTTAATTGCAGTTTTGGTCCCCCGTATTTTAGCTGAATAGCAAAAGTAGTCTCCCCATTTTATTTATCTCCAGTTTTGGTCCCCAAACAGAATTTTAGTTTAAAACTTAATGAAATTTCATTTTTTTCAAGTCACACCACACCATTTATAATCATAGATTTCAGGTACAATTGTTGTACCACGAGATCTTGAGGCATTTGTGACTTAAATAAACGCAAAAGAAATGAAACTTCATCAAGTTTTGGACTAAAATTTTATTTTGGGGACAAAAACTGGAGAGAAATAAATTGGAGGGACTACTTTTGTGATTCAGCTGAAATAGGGGGATCAAAATTGCAATTAAACCTAAAATTTAATATTATACGCATTCCAAAAACTGGTTTGTTCTAAAAAATAGTTATTTTAGAAAAACTTAAATACATATCAAAACTAATTATTATTTATTTGTAAACTATAATGTAATATATTAAATTTATTTTTATTCACATTCAAAATCCAGAAAAATATATATTTATTAAAGAATATTTTCTTAAAAACAGCAGACTTTTTACTCAAAATGTAAGTAAGAAACGTTTTAGGCATTAAAATCTATATTCGTATATGTAGATATTAACTGTATCACACGTGTCATAGTGTTTCTTATCTACATTTAAAATGATCATGATTCCTTCTAATATAACATTTATTTATATTGATCAGTTCCAACCTTTCATGTATCTATTGAATTTATAATTTTTTATAAATATCTACTATAAGAAAAAGTTATATGTTTTATTTTATTTTTTTAAATGTTTCTTTAAAATTCAGAGTATATGATTATATTAAATAAATTTACGTGATATGAGATATATATCATATGTTTTTCATTAAATAAACATAATTGTTTGATGAAGAATTCATTTGTCTTCCTAAAAAAATACATTTGTGTTTTTATATTAAAAACATAATATATTATTGTTTTGATAAAAAAAAAATAGAATAGAAATGAATACGTACATGATATGAGTATTTTGATGGTTTCAACTAAAATAATTTTAAGCAAAACTTATAATAAAATTTAAGCTAAACTTATAATAGTGTTTTCAAAATTTGTGCGCTATTATGTACATAAATATAAAGTAAGAATGTAAATTAATATTAAAATAAAAATAATATTTATAATTATAAAAATATTAAAGAAGCAAAATAACATAAATTTAATGTAAATTTTTTTCGAAAGATAAATAAGTTTATTGTAAATGAATAGTATATTACGCATGTGTACACATTATCCAAAATAAACATGTACAACTAATAATAATATAAATAATAAGAAGAGTTCAAAATAAAAACAATTATTTTATTAAAAATTATTCACTAAAATTATAAAAACTAATTTTTATAATAAGTGTTTGAAAAATATAATAAGCATGTTTTTTTTAAATAATTTTTTATATTAAACCAAAAATATAATTAAATTATTGATATATAATACAAACAAACTTGTGCACGCACGAATATTATCCCTAGTATAATAAAATTTTGACTAGGTTACCTTTGATCCAAGTTTTTCTTTATTCAAGTTGCCTTTGGTTCAAGTTATCTTCTAATCGAGATGCTCTAATCCAAGTCTTCCTCTGATGAACTGCCTATGGTCAAAGTCTTCCATTGACCAGGTTTCCTTTGGTCTAAGTCTTCCTATGACCAGACTACCTCTGGTCCAAGTATTCTTCTAATAAGGTTGCCTCTAGTTCAAACTTTCCTATAATCGGACTGCCTCTAGTCCAAGTCATCCTTTGATTGGGCTGCCTATGATCCAATCCTTCCACTAATTAGACTGTCTCTAATTCAGTGATTTCATCTAATTAAATAATCACTCAAATTAAGGCTACCTCTAATGAATGATTAGAAGCTAATCTTATCCTCTATTTTTACATATTGTTATGTTAAGGAATAAGTTAATTACTTGCATTCGAGGTGGTAATCAGATATGCATTGCATACATGAAGTCACATATGCATTGTATACATAATGTCATGACATGCATGGTCCATAAAGGTTATGGTGAACATTGAGGATTGTTTTAGACATGAAACAATAGGTAAAGGAAGAATAATTGAGACGCCAATTGGAGTTATGGCCAGACCAACTTTACTAAGAAGACTTCAATTATCTTGATGACCCACATCAAGATAATTATGAGACTTTTTCGTACTTTAAGAAAAAGAAAGAGGACATGAATATTTTCCATACTTGAAGGAAAAAAAGGATTATTATATTTTTTCATACTTTAAGAAAAAAAAAAGTAAAAATTAAAGATTGTTTAAGAATGAAATTCATATTCATATCATGTTTTATGTTGCATCTAAATAAAAGAATATTAGATTGCCCCTCCCTTTTACATAACTAACTGACATTATCATCTCACCCCATAATTTTCTTATGTATTATAGCAAATAGGGGGAGTTAAGGTTGGATCCAAAATCAGAGGATGTAATTCTGTTTTTGTACTTTGTCTAAGAACTAATATATTTTGTAATTTTGGTTTATCAGAGGATAATTGTAAACTATATATTTTGTAGTTACAATTTTATCATCATAGTTTTATAATTCATCTAATTATTGAAATTAATAAGTTATATTAAATTTTTTTATATATAATGTCAAGTTTTTCAATCAATTAAAAGAATACAAATCAATTAAAAAATAATCGAAAAATGTTAATGATTTTAAGAAAAGAATCGATTTCTAAACTGAATTTGTCGAAATCAGTTGCGTAATCAAAAATTAATTATTTAACCATAACCGATTATACAATCAGTTTTATAAATAAATTTAAAATCAAAAATAAATTTAGTTATAAATCTTAGTTTATATAATAATTTAAAATAGATATAATTTAATTTTTATATAAATAAATAAAAACCAACCATGCAGTGTCTTAATTGTTTCTACTTAATGGTTAAAGCTTTTATCTATTTTAGCATTTGTTTGTTTTTCAAGTTGGGGTTCTTAAGTTATTTTGTTGTTATGTTAGAAAATGATCCAAGAAGATTTCAATGATTAGAAAGCTTTAGCTTGGTGTGTGGTATTGTAGAATATTAATATAAAATAACTCATTAATACCTTGGTACATATAGAAGAGTATTTTTAGTTTATTTTCTATTATTATCTTATCCATTTTCTTTTAAGGAATAGTTTAATATTACTTAATACTTTTGACCAAAATTTTGGTGACGTAGTAATTTATATGATATGGACATGAAATAAGATGTGTATATGGAGCACATGTTACCATTTTTAACTTTTAAATAATAAAACATTATCCTTTAATACTGAAATATAAAAATAAATGAAAAGAAATTCACATAATTAAAATTAAAATCTCAAGCTGAACAAAAAGAACCCTAGATCATCAAATTTTGATCAAAATTGAAAATGTCACTACAAGAAAAACTCTTCTTACCTACAACAAAATTTTATCTTTATCCACGACAAGTCCGTAGGTAAACGTCAAATTACTCACAGATTACCCACGAACACGGGTTCGTAGCTATTTCGCTCGTAGGAATATATTTATCCACGGACAAGCAGTGGGATACAATTACTTAAGGAATTGTCCGTAGATAGTATGACTTACCGATTCTCCGTGAGGTAACGTTACTCATAGAGTTTCCGTGGGTAAAAACACATACTTACACCACGGAAAATTCACAAGTAACATTACTCAACTAACACGATATTTGGAGAGATTTCCTTTAAAAATGGAATCATAGCTTAATAATTTTCATGTGGACATAAATAATAACATGAAAATATTACAAATCTAATATGAAACCATTTACCAAAAAGAACATCTGAAAATAAAAATAAAAATGAAATTGTAACCTCAACCATTAAGAAGAAAAAAATAAATCAGCCAACACTCACTTTAAAAGTGAAAATTCTTGGACTCAGAAAGAGTTGCGTCTGGGCCTTTCCTCAGTAACATGCACTCTAAGTGCCCTCCCGTTCAAGCTCTGCAATATGAAAAATAAAATAAAAAATTAATCACACATGTATCCTCGTAATGATTCCAAACTTATCATAAAGCCTCTTCACAACATTGTCTCAATAACATTAATTAGCCTCAAGAAACCTTGTGCTTCCGTTAAGCACATTTATTTACCGATACATGTTATGTTACAAACGATTAAGTAAGAAATTAACTTCTGTCTCACCTGACCGTCAAGAGCACTTATGGCTTCATTCATATCATTCTCACTGGACATTGTAACAAAGCCAAACCATAGTGATCGACCGGTCTCTTTGTCATAGACTACCCAAACACTCTCAACCTTTACCATGTTCATTGAAAATTTGTTCCAAAGCAATAACTATCGACCATCCCATGCAAGTACCAACGTGACTCTCATCAAGTAAAATAAATACACGAACCTCAGCAAATCACAATTTTATCGATCTCTGTTGGTGTACTACTTTTGTTCCTTGCTGCCTTTCTTTTGGTTTTCTTTTTAGTTTCATACCACCTTTTAGAAGAAGAAAAAAGTAGGAACAGAGTGTGCAGCATATTCATGAGATTAATGTACAATTAAAAGCTAAGATTACCTAAATGAAGATGTGCCTGATTTGAGATTCATAGAAGATTGCCCCCTCTAGTAGTTTCCTTCCGTTCAGTATTATGCGTCATACCAGTGCTCTCTCCTTGAAATCTAAAAATTGTATTGTATGGAGGTTTTGCAATTTAAGACATGTGCTGATATGGTTACAAAGAATAAGTGATACATGGTAGCTACAAGTATTAAATCATCAAACGCTCACGAAGCAAAAACCTGACCATAAGCATTTTTAACCGATCCTGGCCACCATTAAAATCCTTGCAACATTTACTATGATGAGGCAAAGCTTGTTAGAACAAATACGACAATGTATGAGACCAACCTCAGAATGTCAATTTGATGCAAACTACAAGCGTGTGCATACTACAATATAAATGTAAATGGCGATGCTTCTAAAAGGGATAAATGAGATTAAAAAAAAGAAATAAGTTTTGAGTTTCAAAACACATTGAAAATGTAAACATTGACAAGGTTCGCAAGATATTTACACCAAAGCTGATTAACTAATATAGTCTACAACCTTAAATGGAAAGAAAAACGTGTACAAACTAATGCATTGATATGTTAGCTTCCTCTTCATAGTGTGCATCGATCATAATTCTCATGTTTTGTAACACACATTGTAGGTAGCATCCTCTCTTTTTCTCTCCATTTTCTGAGAATGTTCCCGCTTCAACATTATTTGAATAACAATCACAATTCACAAACTCTTCTCAGTGTTGAATCAGTCACACATAGAAAAGATAAAAGGACAAACTTACAACCTATTGTATTGTTCACAACTTCTCAACTTCTTCCATTATATTCATGGTTACCAATTTGAATCCGCCGACTCGATCAGTATCTTGATATTACCTGAAATCAACAACAAAGATCCACATTTAAACACTTATCCATTAAGTATAAGATACTATATAGCATAACGCAATTACATAATATTTGAAATTGAAAACCAAAGATAAGAATTTACCTCACAACTCTACAGTCCCAACCTGTCAAAAGCCAGGCCAATTTCTCCACTATCAACATCAAGGCAAATTCCCAAAAAGATCTTCAAATAGTTCTAAAACTTCCAGCCTCGTTGCTTTCAGCTTCGACTAACATCTATGATTTCCCAAGTAATCAGTAGAGTTGAAACCAAAACACAAATTCTTACAATTCATTAATTACCACTAAATAGATTAACTAACAGCGTTAGGGATTTCAAGCTCTTACCTGTGAAATGAGATGTAGGATTTCAAGGTTGTGAAAAAATAAATGAGAGAATGAGTTAGTTTTGCAAATCCATTAATAATTCAGTTACACACAATAATCATGAAAATAGAACAAATTAGAGAGGTACGGAGACAACAACAACGAACGAGAGTCGAATCGAGATGCAAATGAGAGAGGACGAACAAGAGAGAGAAGATGGAGGAGAGAGAAGAGAGCGAACTAACAGAACGAGAGAACCTGTGAGTAGACGTTGAAGTCGGCGGCCAAGAGAGCTCTAAGCGGTGGTGGTTTGTCAGATTTCGGTAAGACTTGATATGATCGTATTCAGATTCAAGTCAGTCGTGAGGGCGACCCGAAAGCCACTGAAATGGGTCACGTCTTTTCCTTCAATGCAGCGATCGCTAAAGCCACCAAATGGGTCGTCTTTTCCTTCTGTAAGGGCGACCGCATACTCACTGAACAACCAGCAAACTCACTGAACCGACGACTTTCTTTGAGCACTGAAGAGACCCGGAACCAAATGAAGTTTGAACAACGATAACAAAAGAAAGATAACTTTACCCTTAGAGAGAGAGAGACGACAAGCGACATCCAGAGTCGACGAAGAGAGTTGCAATCTAGAGGAGGTTGGAGAAGAAAAAGAAGGTTAGGTTGTAATTTTGAGATGATGATTCTTTTTGGTGTTGAGAATGAACAAATTTTGGTTTTTCACATAACCTATTTTTTTATAAAACTCAACACAAAAAATTTCTAAAAAAAAAGAAAGATTATCTACGCAACCTTTTACACGGCTTTTTGTAAAAGCGCTGTAATTGAAGCGCTCTCCGATGCTTTTACAGCGCTGTAAATGTGTTAAGTACAATAAAAATAACACGAATAAATCTTCGCAAAAATTTAAGTGGGTTGATTGATGCATTTTTTTCTTTATCCACGGAACTTTTTTAAATGTTACCTTACGGAAATAAGTCAACTTTACTGATTCATGAAATTGGATGCTCCTATTTCAAAAGTCGACAGTTTTGATTTCTCCTCTTGATTTTTTTAACTAAAAAATGATGACGCATTGTTGATGCTTTAAATTAACATGACATATGCAATACAAAGCATGTATAAGATTAAAACTCCATAGAAATTGGGAATATAACACCGTTTAAAATTAATTTCATCTTCAGAAAATTTGCATAATTTTAACTTAATTAATTGACATACGAAAAATAATGGTACTAAATAATTTCATATCTAGAATTATATTTTTATATAATTAAAAATATGTCGAATCAGGGGACTAAAACTATCAACTTTTAAAATAGAGGTACTAATTTTCTAAATTAATAATAATAGATGGACCAAAATTATAATTAAATCTCTAATTTTTAAAAATTAAAAGATTAAAATTGTAAAATTAAAAATAAAAAGACTATAAGTATAAATTGATTATAGTCTAGGAATAAAAACACTATTCATGTCAAAATAAAATAAAGAGATAAAAAGAGACAAAGTTGAATAGCTATGGAATTTAGAGATAAAAAAAAAAAATACAAGCCTCTTGTTAATGAGAATAGAGAAGCTTGAAGGAAACAACGCCAACATATTCAACGTAAAATATTAAGGTAGAAGAAGGATTTGGGTGTGTTTAGTATATGAGAAATATAAAAATGAAAACACTACTACTAATAGAGCAAAATGAAACACAAATTTTTGGTTCATTCTTATTAATTTAAGGAGTACATTTATTGAATGCGTCTATTATTCGAAATCGCGAGAAAGAGCTACATATTTAGAGATTTACATTGCTTGTTTTGCAGCACCATCCGATAAATTTGTTGCAGCACGCATTTAGTATATGAAAACCATTATAACCAACATATGAGTGTGAATCTTTCTCTACATTTTCGGCTGTACCTTGCTCAGTGCTTTCTGCCACCAAAATACTTGCAATGGCAAAAACCAATATCACTAACTTCAATACCATCTTCAAAGAACTTTCCATTATATTATAACTTTTCTAAAGTTTTTATGAATATACAAATGATTAACTTGCAATGAAATGTGAATGCAAAATGTACTTATTTATAAGTAGGGGGAGATTGCTTAAAGGGTTACTATTGAGAACATCCTATAATTGAGTAATAATTTTTAATTCCTATCATTTCAACTATTTCTTTATCCTTTAGTCAAAAAATAGAAAACCTATTTATTTGTTTTGTTGACTAGTTTTAAATTAATATATCTATATAAATACACATATTTTATTATGTATTTATAAAATTTAGGTTTAATGACAGTTTTGACCCCCTTATTTTAGCTGAATAGCAAAAGTAGTATCTTCATTTTATTTATCTCTAGTTTTAGTCTCCAAACAGAATTTTAGTCTAAAACTTAATGAAATTTCATTTTTTTTCAAGTCACACCACACCATTTATAATCATAGATTTCAGGTACAATTGTTGTACCACGAGATCTTGAGGCATTATGTGACTTAAATAAACGCCAAAGAAATGAAACTTCATCAAGTTTTGGACTAAAATTTTATTTTGGGGATCAAAACTGGAAGAAGAAATAATAATGGAGAGACTACTTTTGTGATTCAGGCTAAAATAGGGGGATCAAATTGCAATTAAACCTAAAATTAATATTAATACGCATTCCCAAAAACTGGTTTGTTCTAAAAAAAAGTTATTTAGAAAAGAACTTTAAATAACATATCAAAACTATTATTATTTATTTGTACACTACAATGTAAATATTAATTTATTTTTTTCACATTCAAAATCCAGAAAAATATATATTATTAAAAAATATTTTCTTAAAAAACAGCAACTTTTTTACTCAAAATGTAAGTAAGAAACGTTTTAGGCAATAAAATCTATGATTCGTATATGTAGATATTAACTGTATCACACGTGTCATCGGTGTTCTTATCTACATTTTAAAATGATCATGATTCTTCCTAATATATACATTTATTTATATTGATCAGTTCCAACCTTTCATGTATCTATTGAATTTATAATTTTTTTATAAATATCACTATTAAGAAAAGTTATTAATGTTTTATTATACTTTTTAAATGTTTCTTTAAAATTCAGTATAGAATTATAGTTTAAATAAAGTTACGTGATATGAGATATATACATATGTGTTTTCATTAAATAAAACATAATTGTGTTTGATGAAGAATTCATTTGTCTTCCTAAAAAAAATACATTGTGTTTTTATATCAAAAAACACTAATATATTTATGTTTTCATCAAAAAATAGATTAGAAATGAATACGCTACATGATATGAGTATTTTGATGTTTTCAACTAAAATAATTATAATAATAAAAATCAAAATAAAAAAATAACTTTTATGCTTAAAAATTAAACAAAATGCATAAATATATCATCACAGAGTTATCAATAAAATTTAAGCAAAACTTATAATAGTGTTTTCAAATTTGTGCGATATTAGTTACATAAATATAAAGTAAGAATGTAAATTAATATTAAAATAAAAAATATTATTTATAAATAAAAATATTAAAGAAGCAAAATAACAGCATAAATTTAATGTAAATTTTTTGTCGACAGATAAAATAAATTTTATTGTAAATGAAGAATATATTACACATGTGTACACATTATCCAAAATAAACATTGTACAACTGTAATAATAATGATAAATAATAAGAGAGTTCAAATAAAAACAATTATTTATAAAAGTCATCACTAAATTTAATAAAAAATAATTTTTATAATAAGTGTTTGAAATATAATAAGCATTTTTTTTTTAATTAATTTTTTATATTAAACCAAAATATTAATTAAATTATTGGTATAGTAATACAAACAACCTTGTGCACGCACAAATATTATCCCTAGTATAATAAAATTTATTGACTAGGTTGTCTTTGATCCAAGTTTTTTCTTTATTTCAGGTTGCCTTGGTTCAAGGTTACTTCTAATCGAAGTGTGTCCCTAATTCAAGTCTTCCTCTCATTGAATGCCGGTATGGTCAAAGTCTTCCATTGACCAGGTTTTCCTCTGGTCTAAGTCTTCCTATGACCAGGCTACCTCTGGTCCAAGTATTCTTCTAAACAAGGTTGCCTCAAGTTCAAACATTCCTTGAATCAAACTGCCTCTAGTTCAAGTCATTCTTTGATTGGGCTGCCTATGATCCAATCCTTCCACTAATTAGATTGTCTCTATTTCAGTGATTTCATCTAATTAAATAGTCACTAAAATTAAGGCTTCCTCTAATGAATGACTAGAAGCTAATCTTATCCTCTATTTTTACATATTGTTATGTTAAGGATTAAGTTAATACTTGCATTTTGAGGTGGTATCAGATATGCATTGCATACATGATGACACATATGCATTATATATATAATGTCATGACATGCATGATCCATAAAGGTTATGGTGGGTGTGACACCCTAAAGCCCAAAATAATATATATATAATTTATATATCATATTTCTATATAATTTGCAGCAGATAAATAAAATATGTTTCCAAGAAAATAAAAACTTTTTATTTTAACTTAGGATATTACGTTTCTCAAAAATCAAAGGGAACACTTTAAACTTATTTTCTCCATTAAAATAGTGTAATCTCAATAAGCTTTGATTTAAATATTATAACTTGATTTAATTTAAAAACTTACAAGTACTTCTTAAATTTCATACAAAATTCGTTTCAAATTAAATAAGTAATACAATTTAAGCCCTTATTCCGGTATCACCTATCAGCTGAGGGTGATTCCTCTCAAACTTGCACTTCTAGATTCATTAACTTGTAATAACTGCAATTTTGCAAATGCATGGCCCAAACCAGTCAAACACAAACAACGAAGGAGGTGAGTTTCGAAATCATGATGACAGTATAAATACAAGTAAGAAGAACATGTAAATCAATCATAATAGAACCTGTATCATTACACAAACATTCCATCAAGAAAAATCATCACATTAAAAAGTCAAAATCACTCAACGAAAATCAATAAATTTCACTATAACATCAAATCTTCTAAGAGAGATTATCGCCATTCACGATACATATTAATCACAACAAAACAATCACAATAAAATGCAATGATATGCATGAGCTTAGACTCTACTTCACAATGTGGTACCATTTTAACTCTGAAGTACTTGGTTAGGAGGCTTGATACTATGCCACCATATCGGTGGACGGATAATTCGAATTGGCTCTGTCCTCATAGATCCCCTCAACTCAACTCGAGACACATATACGCGACAATCGAGGTAAACGTGTGTTGCATGGTAGCTCCCGACATTTGGAGTGCGACCTCCAAGTCACTAGGAATTCCCCACCCGAATACCTCCAATGTCTAACAATCTTGCCTTAAGGCTCGACAGCAAGCCGCCACGATCAGGCTCATTCAGTTGTACTTCCCCGGAATCACTAAGCTTGTCATGCCCTACCTATATGATGACAAAAATAATCTCCACTTCACAAATTCTCAATATTTATTTTCTCCCCTCGTTGGCCTATGGTACTCCATTAAGACTTTCATCTCAAACACAAAATTGGAATCACAATATTCTCATCACAATTTATAACATCACAATCATTAATCACACGTCATCACATATGCTCGTCACAATTTTATAAAATCAATCTCATCAATCATACATCATCACATAGACTTATCACAAATTTATAACATCATTTATTATTAATTATACATCATCATAATCACAAAAAAACGTATCAAAATACATCCACACATTTTATTATCACATCACCTAAACATGTCTAATCAAACAGATACATAAAATTCATTCGACATCCAATATCACAATAATATCAAATATCACCCATTTAACGATAACAAATCAAACATCACAATAATATCAAATGTCACACATTTAACGAAATTAGATCAATATCACAATAATATCAAATGCCCAACATTGAACAAAATTAAAATCAAATATCACAATAATATTAAATACCACACATTTAACGAATCAATCAACACCTTATAAGTATTTGTATTCCATATTTTAATCTCACAATTTCCATTTTGCATATTAATTAATTTATCACTCAAAGAGCTACTGCCGTACGTCGCGAGCTCCAGATGAATCGTTGGGAAATACGGTTTTCCCGTTCATCTCACAATATATTATACTCATGAATTCAAACGATCTCTCACCCCTTACCTTATTTCGATGCTTTCACCTATGAATACGATTCCACGATCAAACAGTCTTTGTTCTTTGGCTCTTTGTCCTTCAATCGATCTAACTTGACAGTTTATGGGTAAACGTCAAAATAAATTATGAGAAGATATTCTAAAAAAACTAAATTCAAAAAATCGGTCAAGGAAAATTACCATAAGTCAGAAAACAAATCAGTGGATAATATAGCCACTTTTCACACGGTCGTTTTGGTATTGGTTTCACTCAAATCGGACTTACGGTGAAGAAGAACGGTGCAAAAATAACGAATTCTACAAACGGAGAAGTCGGGTATTTCAGAAAGAAATTGAGGTTGTTAAAAATCTAGAAAATTTAGTTTAATTGACTAACTAAATATAAGAAATAACTTACTCAAATTTGGAAGAAAATGGAGAAAGTTTTCTGGGACAATTATCGATCACCGGTGCCAAACGATAGGCTTGTTGTTGGTTTCTCTTGGTTTGACTAGTGATGGCCGTAAGCTTCCTTTCTTGTTCTGTTCTTTTATTTTATTAACAATTTAAATCCTTTACACACATTGATCAAGCCCATTAGCCTCCTTTTAGGTTTTACTAATACTATTTTTATTTTATTTTATTTTTACAAAAAAACAATTTCATTAGTAAAGCATTATTAATATTTCAAAACTAATAATTTATAAATAAAATAATTAATATTTTAAAATAAATTAATAACCAAAACTCTCATATTCATATTAATCACTATAAATTATACTTATTTTTTCAAATACTTAAAATTAAATTACTACGTTCGAAAATATTTGAAATTATAAAATAAGTAAATATAAAATTATCACTTTATATTAATTACTAATTCAAAATAAATAAATATAAAAATCATAAGGCCATAACAAGTATATAAAAATCAAGATTTAATACAATATTACTACTATCTCAAGATAATTATTTATAAATAAATAACTAAAATAGAAAATAGTTATAAATAATTAAAATATAAGTACATGCATACTTAACATCAGTTAAGCGCACAGAAAAATATTACATTAATTGGGTACGCATATATAAACGTAAAATCGCATAAAATCTTTTTCTTTAAAATATTACACTAAAATACTATTATTGTTTAAAAATATATCAATTAATAAATTATAAATATTATTATTTATATCGCTCATTTACTATATTATTTATAAAACTAAGCACATAGTAGAAAACACCCATATGACGAAAATTATCCCAAAATTTATCAACATATATTTTAAAATAATTTTAACATCAAATTAATTATTTAAAATCCTATTTAATTAATAAAATAGTTTATTATAAAATTTGGGGTGTTACAACTCTCCCCTTGTTAAAGAATTTCGTCATCGAAATTGGTGGTGAGTGAACTAATATCTAACTTATCACTCTCAAGATTCAACCTTAGTCTATAAATATATTTAAGACATTCAATCTCCAATTAAGCACAACATGTAAAAAATTAACTAACATAGCATGATAGACTAACATGACAAAATAAATCAATTAAACACATAACATTTATCATTCAATTATGAAATAAAATGCCTATCACATTTATCATTCAATTATGAAATCAAATACGATAGAATTACTCACTGCAATTTACATATAAAACATAATATATAGATTTTGTCAATAATGACGTAGTTCATTTAGTTTGGTTAAATGAAACACATTCCAAGTACGTTGTCAATTTCAACTAGTTCTTTCAAACCAAATATTACTAGTTTTACTCATTAAAATAAAGTCTAAAAATCCTATCACCAAACATTCAACAAACTTAACTTAGATCTGACAAAGAGAATAATTTTTAAAATATTAATCACATCTAAAACTTAATAATATTATAATAGATTTACCATCAATTACTCTATATAAAAACATAATTTGTATATAATCAAGGAGAAAGGAAAAAAAAAACTAATGATAGAGATACTATTTTCCAATAACATATATTTAATAATTAAATTCATTCAATTGATATAAGCAATGGACATGTTTTTTAACTATTAAAAAAATAAAATTAAAATGTACTTCTAACAAAATAATAAGTTATCGTTGTCTCTTTTATTGACGATGAGTCATCGGGGTAGCTAGTCCCTCCTACTCATGTAGTCAACTACTTAAGGTAACCATAATTGTAGTAATTCAAATTCAAACATGGGTAATTAAAAGTATCTTTAACATGGTTCAGGAGTGCGAAGACGGCGCCACAACTCCTACTCCTTACTTAAAGTTAAAAACTCATTTAATTAAACCTTCCTATTAATTTATTTGTAATTTACAACTAGTTATAACAACAAAAGTAAGGACACTTGCATCAATATGAATCATCAATTAAAATAAAGAGATATAGAATCATTTCACTTATAAACATTCTCAACTACTCTAAACATTATTCATAACTTCTCAACACTTAGAACGCTTGAAACATAAACACTTTCACATTCACCTAATCACATATACATGCATATAACTTATTCAATCATTGACATCATGATGTAAAATATTTTCATGACAATCCAACAACTACAAATTTATCACAATTAAATTATTAATTAACTTTCTTTTAATATATCTTTATCATTTAACAAAGATTGAAACAAAGATTTTTCAATTAGCAGTTAAAGTAAACAACTTTTTTTACTCAAAGTTAATATAACAATCATAAAACTAAAATAAATCTCGTAGTACATAAATCATTTAAGCGGTTGATCAATACTCTAACATTTGATTTCAAACACTTAAATTATTTTTAAAGTATCACTAATCTTTTAATACGATAAAATAATATTGCTTCATAATTTCAAACTTTTCCTTGGATTACTTCTTAATAAATATTACGATTTTTTTAACTACTTTTAAAATCAATAAGATTACTAAAATTTCACCAATATCTTAACCACCAAAATAACTCTCAAGATATTTAAGCACTCTTAAAATCATTTTTTTTTTCAACCTATATTTTGAATTCAAATCAAATCATGTATATAGAATTAGATATAAAAATTTTCTAATTCACCAAGACTTCCAAAATAGTTATATTCTTTTTTTTTTCCTGATTTCTAAAAAACTAGTTTTACAACAAATCTTTTAGATTTTTTTAAAAAAAAAACAGTATATAGTAAAACTTGGCGTAAATTATTTTTCTCTTGTGTGTGACTAATCTAAATTTTAAATAAAATAATCATAAATATATATATTTTTTTGTATTATTTTAAGAATCAACACAACTCCAACACAATCTAATTCTCTAAAATAAGTCAACAATAATTCACACATAAAATATTTCCTTTTATAAAATGAATCTAATTTAATCCCTTCACAATTCTTTGTTTCTAAATGTCTAACTATAAAATTTCAACCAACCTTGAATATTCAAGAATTACTATCGTTAATAATATGAATTTTATACTATTTCAAAACCATGAAGAATGTCCTAAATTGATTTCAAAAGCAATATATAAACATTAATCTTTAAGATACAACCATCAACTGATTTAAAATTAAATTTCACGCTTTAAAATCAAAAATTCTTTATTTTATTTTTTTTAACTTTTTCCTCTTTTTCAGTTAGTAGACATTTTAACCTTTGACATTTTCCTTTCTTTTAGTACTATTATAAATCACTACTGAGTTTTTAAAATATAAAGCTCTAACATCAAGTTAAACTCTAATGAGTTCATAATATCAAAAATCATTAAATCAATCATTTCAAACAAATATCTCAACACCCACACGATTCAATATTCACATCAGCCCCCTCTAATCAACGTAACAACAACTTTTTTTTTCTTCTTAAAACAACACATAATAAACTATAGTGTAAATTTTCAGTTATTTTAGAAATTAAATAAAATCAATGGGATAGAATTGTTGTTATTTTATAAATCAACAAAAATTCAACTCAATTTATTTATTTAAAATAATGAAGAGTAATTTAAACAAAATTTATTTTCATTTTACAAAATAATGTCAACTTTAACACTTTCAAAATGTCATTTTTTTTATAAAAAAAAATTCTAAGTTCTACGGTGCTCTAATATTCAAGAATTATTATATTATTATTATTATTAATATGAATTTGACTTCATTAATTAGATCAAAATTTTAATAATCATGTTACAACATTAAAGACAAAGTCTATCAATCAATAATTAGTATTACCTCAATTAAATTAATAGTTTCAAACATATAGTTAGTCAATAAAAAAAATATCTCTAACTATCCACTATAACAAAAGAGCCACAAATCAAAGTTAGAACCACCCACCACAAATCCAATCAAAAGGTAATTAACTTAATCATGTCTTCAATTCAAATTAACTCAAATCTCCACAAATACATAAAACAACCAGAACGAGCAAGTAATAAAGTTAACAATTATCTTCAAAAATAAGAGAATCCATAACATAACCAGAATAAGCAAGTATTTAACAATTAACAATCATCTTTCAAGAACCATGTATTGTAATGGAAAAATATGAACTGTAATGGAAAAATACACGGTACTTAACACAAGAATAACATATAAGTGTCCAAATACTTAACAGGTAACATAGGTAAACACTATTGGCTCAAGGTTGACAATTAACTAGGCTTCTCAGCATTTAACAGTCAACACAAGTAAACATAATTGGCTCAAGGTTGATAATTGACTAAGACAACTTACACATAACCACTCGGTTTGATTGGAAAGACCTGTTCTGATACCACAAATGTGACACCCTAACCCAAAAATAATATATATATATATATATATATAATATATATATATATATGTATAATTTATATTATATTTCTATAAAATTTGAAGCAAGTAAATAAAAAAATGTTTCCAAGAAAATAAAAACTTTTTATTTTAACTTATGATATCACATTTCTAAAAAATCAAAAGGAACACTTTAAACTTATTTTCTCCATTAAAATAGTATAATCTCAATAAGCTTGATTTAATTTAAAAAACTTACTAGTACTTCTAAGATTTTCATACAAAAATTTGTTTCAAATTAAACAAGTAAAATACAATTTAAGCCCTTATTCTCGGTATCACCTATCAGAGTGTGGTTCCTCCCAAACTTGCACTTCAAGATTCATTAACTTGTAATAACTGCGATTTCACAAACGCAGGGCCAAACCAGTCAAACACAAACAACGAAATAGGTGAGTTTCGAAATCATGATGACAGTATAATAAGAGTAAGAAGAATACGCAAACAATCATAATAGAACCGCATCATTACACAAACATTCCATCAAGAAAATATCACATTAAAAAGTCAAAATCACTCAAGGAAAATCAATAAATTTCACTATAATATCAAATCGTCTAAGAGAGATTATCACCACCCACGATACATATTAATCACAACAAAACAATCATAATAAAATGCAATGTTATGCATGAGCTTAGACTCTACTTCACAATGTGGTACCATTTTAACTCTGAAGTACTTGGTTAGGAGGCTTGATACTATGTCACCATCTCGATGGACGGACAATTCAAATTGACTCTGTCCTCATAGATTCCCTCAACTCAACCCGAGACACATATATGCGATAGTCGAGGTAAACGTGTGTTGCATGGTAGCTCCCGACATTTGGAGTGCGACCTCCAAGTCACCAAGGAATTCCTCACCCGAATACCTCCAAGGTCTAACAATCTTGCCTTAAGGCTCGACAGCAGACCGCCATGATCAGACTCATTCAATTGGTCTAACAATCTTCCCAATATTTATTTTCTCCCCTCGTTGGCCTATGGTACTCCATTAAGACTTTCATCTCAAACACAAATTGGAATCACAATATTCTCATCACAATTTATAACATCACTATCATTAATCACACGTCATCCCACATAGGGATGGGAATAGGCTAGGCCGTCCGACAGGGGCCTATGGCCTGGCCTACTTATGGCATGGCCTGGCCTGGCCTGTTTAATAAAAAGGTCAGGCTCAGGCTGTTTTTAAAGCCTATTTATGTAAATAGGCCAGGCTCAGGCTTGTAAAAAAGCCTATTAGGCCTGACAAGCCGGCCTATATATATTTTATATGTATTTCATTCTCTATTTTTTATTCTTCTAATTTCATTGCACTCACTCCAACAAATATGTATGAAAACAACATATTTTTTTATAAAAAACCGATATTATTTATTTGTTACTTTATATTTTATAAAAACCAATACTATTTATTTGTTATTTTTATATATATTATTAGTATATAAATTTAGAAATCCTAATTGTTTATTATTACTGAATATGAGTTTGTTTGAGAGGTAATATTCCGAGTTGTTTGAGAGGATTTGTTTAGAGGTAATATTCTGAGTTGTTTGAGAGACAATAATAGGTGCGTTTGTTTCAATAAAAAATTTGTTCTTTTAAATCAAAAACTATTTTTTAGGTTTAAAAGGTATTTGTTTCATATTTTTTAAAAATTATTTTGTTAGAAAAATCATTTTTTTATTTAATATATATATACATATACACATTAGTATTGGTATATGGAGAATCATATAAATTGATATGTGTAGAGCATCATGTAGCTATAGATAATTGTTTAGAGGTAATAATCTGAGTTTGTTTGAGACCATTTGTTTGAGAGATAATAATAGGTGCGTTTATTTTAATAAAAAATTTATTCTTTTAAACCAAAAATCATTTTTAGGGTTTAAAGGGTGTTTGTTTTCATATTTTTTTAAATTTATTTTGTTAGAAAAATTATTTTTAATGTGAATAAGGCTTTTAAATAGGCTTACAGGCCAGGCCATGATAGGCCGTAGGCCAGGCTCAGACCCAAAAAAAAGCCTATCATAGGCCGTAGGCCTCAAAAATTCATCGTAGGTCAGGCTCAGGCCTTTCAAAGCCTGGCCTGGCCTGACCTATATTCCCACCCCTAATCACACATACTCGTTACAATTTTATAAAATCAAATTCATCAATCATACATCATCACATAGACTTATCATAAATTTATAACATCATTATTATTAATTATATATCATCATAATCACATAAAACGTATCAAAATGCATCCACCTTTTATTATGACATCACATAAACATGTCTAATCAAACATATACAGAAAATTAATTCGACATCCGATATCACAATAATATCAAATACAACCCATTTAATGATAATAAATCAAACATCACAATAACATCAAATGCCACACATTTAATGAAATTAGATCAAATATCACAATAATATCAAATGCCCAATATTTAATGAAATTAAATCAAATATCACAATAATATTAAATACCACACATTTAACGAATCAATCAACACCTTATAAGTATTTGTATTCCTTATTTTAATCTCACAATTTCCATTTTGCATATTAATTAATTTATCACTCAAAGGGATACCGCCGTACGTAGCAAGCCCCAGATGAATCGTTGGGAAATACGATTTTCCCGTTCATCTCACAATATAATATACTCATGAATTCAAACGCTTTCTCACCCTTACCTTATTTCGATGCTTTCACCTATGAATACGATTCCACGATCAAACAATCTTTGTTCTTTGACTCTTTGTCCTTCAATCGATCTAACTCGACAGTTTTATGGGTAAACGTCAAAATAAATTATGAGAAGATATTCTAAAAAAAACTAAATTCAAAAATCGGTCAAGAAAAATTACCATAAGTCAGAAAATCAATCAGTGGATAATATAGTAACTTTTCACACGGTCATTTTGGCGTTGGTTTCACTCAAATCGGACTTACGGTGAAGAAGAACGATTCAAAATAATGAATTCTACAAACATAGAAGTCGGGTATTTCAGAAAGAAATTGAAGTTGTTAAAAATCTGAAAATTTTAGTTTAATTAACTATTTAAATATAAGAAACAACATACTCAAATTTGGAAGAAAATAGAGAAAGTTTTATGGGATATTTATTGATCACCGGTGTCAAACGATAGACTTGTTGTTGGTTTCTGTTGGTTTGACTAGTGATTGCCGAAAGCTTCCTTTCTTGTTCTTTTTTTATTTTATTTTATTTGATTAACAATTTAAATCCTTAACACACATGGGTCAAGCCCATTAGCCTCCTTTTAGGTTTTACTATTACTATTTTTTTTTTTTTAAAACACGATTTCATTAGTAAAACATTATTAATATTTCAAAACTAATAATTTATAAAATAAAATAATTAATCTTTTAAAATAAATTAATAACCAAAACTCTCATATTCAAATTAATCACTATAATTATACTTATTTTTCCAAATACTTAAATTAAATTACTACGTGAGAAAATATTTGAAATTATAAAATAAGGAAATATAAATCAGCACTTTAAATTAATATTAATTTATATTAGTCAAAATATGATAATTTTAATCATCAAATGCTCTTTACCTAGTATGTAAAAATCAGATTTAAAAAATATTTCGACTATTTCATATGATTGATTATTTATAATACAAATAACTACCAAATTCGAACTAGTATTTAAATATTAAATTTGATAACATCGGTTATTAACAATCAGTCAAAGAACCACAAAACAAATAATTACATTATTTGGTGAGCGGTCATATAAAACGTATAATTCGATCTCTCGAATATTTTCTTAATTATCTACATAAATGTGACTATTTATTGTGTAAATATAATCATACCAGTTGATATAATTTTTAATTTTTATAATATTGTATATCGGCTCATTCTAATTATTATTTATAAACTAGTGTAGGGAGGCATTCTATATGACGTTTAGTCGCAAATTTTGAAATATATGGCAGTTGTTACTAAAATTAATCTTTAAATTCAAAATTAATTATTTGAAAATTCCTGTTTTTTATCTAAATAATAATAGCTTCTCTTAATAAAAATTTGACGTACATGAAGCACACACGGTGTTACCTATTGGTCCAATTTAAGGGAGTGTAGGATGCATCATGTAGGCTCCTGTGTTTAAGCAATTGAGTTTCACAATATGTGTAGGCTTAATAATTAGAAAACTTGTGTATTAGCGCCAGGTCTTGGTTCCATCGGAGATCTTGGGGGGATTGCTAGGCGAATTATAATACCTGTAAGAAGTCTTCATGTATCTGATTTATTCAATGACCTCACTCAAGTTACTTAGGAGCTTTTTTTTCGTACTGCTTTGTAAGAAAGAACAGGCTGTCTTTAGAAGAGTGGATCATGAGTCATTTTGGTTTATTCTTGCACGAATTCATTGAATATAAGCCAATAATTTATATTATAATATCTTTCCCTAAGAAATTTATAATGAATAGACGTAAATCCATTAATAGATTGGGACTTAAGAATCGGAAAATATTGATGTCATTGATTCTATTCTGCGTGGTATATTGTATTAAATAAAGAATGTGTATTGCCCTCCTTTTAAAACTAATTTGGCCATGATTATATACCCCTTTATTTTTATGTATTATGCAAATGCAGGAAGCGAAAGATGTGTGGATCGTCAGATCTTTAACACCTAGGAAATGTATTTGTTGTTATGGTCAATTTTGTTTAAGATAACCTAGTTATAGTTGGTTAATTTTCATAACTGTTTGGTGCCTACCGTAGATCATGCTAGTCCGTAGATTGTAAACTACTATGATTTTGTTTTACATATTAAATTGGTCTAGGAGACCATATGCGTATGGATTATTGGTTATATTAAATGTTGCCAGTGTGCTTATATAGTTATATGCTGTATTGTTCTTCAATCTTCATATTCTTTAGTATTTAGCATGAGAGGTGGATTTTCTTTATCTATATATGGTTGAGTTAGACAATCCTTATACAGTTGTTGTGTCTTAATTTTCCAATTCGAACTCTTATCTTCGATTATACCTTACTTAAAATCCTGACCATGAGTTATACTGTCTCTCATTATCTTCGCATGGTATTTCAGATGAAATGGAACATCTGCATCTGCCTTTATGAGTATCAGTGAGTTATGATTTATTGAAAATTGCTTTTTAACCGATAGAATTTTTTCTACAAAAGTATGTCTATTATTCGACGTATCCTTCCTCTATGATCGTCCTGTGATATAATAACATCGGTGCTAAGATCCAATTAGAGGGTTTTTTTAACTACTATATATCTTTGGTGTACAAATTCATATCATAATTGTAAGTTCGATTTATAAGTTAATTCACAGTCTACTTACGAGGGTGATATTTTTTTTAATTCTTAATAATTTTTTTATTAGTTAGGTACAATTTTCGGTCTTCCATGTGCATATGAAATTGTCTATTAGACTTATATTCATGTGGATATGAGATCGGGTTCCAGATTATCAAAATAGGAAACATCAAATTGAGGAGCTAGATAAAATGGGTTACTTTTTATTATTCTTGATTTTAATTGTAGTCTGTTTTGAAATCCCCATTATCCCTACATTTTTATTGATAATTCTTTGTGAAATTAATTATTATTTCCTAAGTCAGTGACGATATTTTTGATTCTCTCCCTACTGATTCTATATTCTACAAATACATAAATGTATGACCGTATTGACGTGACGGTGACTGACTCTATATTTATAACTTTACATTATTCTTGAATGAAAGAGATGTTTACAGTCAACTATCTATAACCTATAAATCTGAGACAGTTACAATACCATCCCAAGTTAGTGCAATGAAGATTCTTCAACTTACGAGAATTTCATTATATATTATTTCCCTATAATTATAATGACCATGAGAATAGATTCATAATTTAAATATTTATTATATGAATTTATTGAGACCAAGAGTTTCTCAGATGTATTGTGTGATGAAGAAATTATCTTAAGAGTTTTTTATGGATGTTGGTTAATGAAAATTGCTTTGAGGTAAGGTTTAAGTTAGTAGCGTCTTAATCATTGAGAAAAGAGGAAAAGTAATTCTGGATGAGGTGAATTTGGGATGGCTGTTGTGTTTTTATGAGAATCCGATTCTTTGGAGGTGGGAATTAGGGTGCATATCCTGACGATTCGCCGGGACAATCTTAATGGAATTTCAATTTTTATATGGTAACCGAAATAATTAGCCATGTAAAATGTATTTGTGATTTAATTCGATTTAAATTCCTCTAACATGTTCCTTCGTTAATGACACAATACCGATAACCATATCAGTTCATAACTTCGGCTGAAATTATAACAACACGCTATTCCAGAGCAATGAGTCAATAAAGATGTATTTAAAGATTACCAAAAGAGTGTGATGATCTAGGGGTTAGAAGTATATCCGTTTGATCTAGTTATACGCGTACAAGGGCAATAAGTGGATAAGTGAGAAGATCAAAGCAAAAAATCATAATCGACGATGGTGCAATGGGTCAACAATTTTTTGGGATATGTTATAGATGGGCTTGCACGTTTTGATGTGCTTACCATAAGGAAGTCCAGTTCGCAAGAATTGGAAAGTGTGTGATACACCCAAGATGGAAAGTTCACCGAAGGATTCTGAACATGCTCTCTTTTCGTCGGACTGGTTAATGGCAGCTACTTCAAAATACTCTACTTTCCTTAGCTGTGATGCTAAAATAATGTGGGTTTTAATCTTAATTTGGTGTCATTACAGCACGACTACAGCCTCAAAAAGATGGAAGCACGTACCTAAAGACTTGAAAGATGCAGCTCAGTTAGGAAAACCGCCTTGCACTCTGATTAACGTGAAAAGCTCAGGATTGTCAAGATCAAAGCACTATTGTGCAGGAGGATGTTCTTGCTATTAGTTAACAGCTGGCTACCTTGTACTTATGGCAGTTCAATGAATAACGATCGTCACTTATGGTGTGACGACCGTTGGATCTATATGTCTCGATTGAAATGTAGCTCTCCTGGTTCATCAATCTCGAGCTGTATGTTCTCTTAAAGATGCCTGAAGGCTCTCGATTGAAAGACCAAGATCATTTTGTCATTTTTAATTAATCCCAGCATTTAAATTTTTTCATTAAACACAGCAAATACATTTCCTATCTTTGTTCTGTCATCTTTTCTTGATTCTCCCAGACTAATAAGGTTACTTGTAAGTGTATTTATATTTCGCATTCATTAGAAGAATGTTATCTATATACTCAATGAATCCATCACTTTCATCATTACTATACTTCGCTATAATTTCTAGTGGAGTGAAGCTTGATAGTTGGAAATTGGATTGTAGCTGGTTGAACGCTCTGAAAGTAAACTATTATCGGTGTGTTAGTATCTTTCGTGGTTTGAGAAAACTTTCGATATTGTTGTATGACCGATATTAGTAGATATATCTCTAATTTTTGGGGTGTGGAGGAGCACGTGGAGTAGCCATCTTAGGTGCAATTGGAAGCTGACCAGTATTATGTGATGCTGGTCTTTCATTTTCTGCTACTCTTTCAGTTCTTGATCTAACGATTTAACAGGGATCCCATTCGTCCGAGTAAGCATCTCACTGAGAGGATAGTTTTTTTATTAAACATAAATTGTACTCGACAAGACATATGATCCCTAATTCAATACCTCCCTTCTTACTGATCATTTAGTACACCAATGATTTAAGATCGGGCAAGTTCCTAACAATACACTAAAGCGGTAAGAGAAAAAATCAAAAGCAAATTAGTTCGAAAAGCAGTACATTCTGAGGGAAATCAATCAGCCCGAATCCATAATTGTTGATGCTTACAATGATAGTTAGTATCATATTGTTCATTTTCTACTATCACTGGACAGGCAGGGTGGTATTCTTCTCTTCCAGAACAGTATGTACATTTTGTCTACGGATATGTGTATTTTTTGGACAATGGATTAGTGTCTTTAGATCCCTAACAACGAGTTAATGCAACTCCGATGTAATCTCTAGACAAGTAACCACCATGGAGGTGATGGAATGTCCAAAGCTAGTATATGTGCAACACTAAACTTACTAAAAGTCCTTTATTTCTAGCTTCAGTGCTTTTGTGCAGGGTATAGAGCGATGTATCGAAGAGTTGAATTGCAGACGTCATAGTAGCTTGGTGTAACTCTAAGAATTCAATCATGACAGGAGTAAAGTAAAGATAGAAGCGCAAAGGTAGATATGGAATAGTTTAGGATTTCGTCACTATCTCGAATTGCCAGGAGGATGAAATCATTGGACATGAATTTAAGTTCTACTGACTGTTATACCTATTTATAGGTTGTAATTGAGTCTCTTGGAAAGTTATACTCGTTCAGAATGATAAGAAAAATTCTAAGGAGTCTACCAAAAGAATGGAGACAATCTTGGATAATCATTACGATGCACAGAAGAGACATGTTGCCACATGAAAATTAGAAGATTTGGTGGACGTCTTAAGAAGTCTGAAACATGTTATTGGTATAAACAAAATACGAAGGGGATTAAAAATAGCTTGCCTCTAAACCAGCCTACAATACTAGGAAAGTCCACGAAGATGATATGTTATGAACAATAGGACCTTAACGAAGAGTAGTAGTCCTCTGTCT
>PGTU02013064.1:0-23484 GCA_002896215.2 Cicer echinospermum | reverse complement strand
AACCAATCACTAACATAAATGGAATGAAACGAAACGAAACGGAACGAAACGGAATGAAACGAACCCGTACACTGTTTTATCTTAAGAATTGCGGCTACGATGTGGACAATCCAAGCAAGTTTGTCTTCAATCACAGCGAGGTCGTTGTTATCACTAACCTGTAATCTTGCCCTTTCCTATTCCAGTCATTTGAAAACAGTAAACAAATCAATCTCAAACAAACCAATCACAAACAAACCAATCACTAACATAAATGGAACAAAACGGAACGAAACGGAATGAAACGAAACGAAACGGAAAGAAAAGATTACCTTTGCAAGAGTTGATTTTGTTTCCAAGATGATAAATCACCTTCTTTTATAGAGTAGATTTCGTTTGTCTTCGATTTCGTTTCTCTTTGATTTCGTTTCCTTCAGAAGTTTTAGGGTTGACAGGTTGAGAGATTTGGGGGTTTTCAGAAATTTTAGGGTTGAGGAAGGATGTGCGCGGGGCTAAGAAAATAATACACGCAAGAGTGACAAATTACATTACAAAATCTGGAAAACGAAACACAAAGAGAGTTGTATTGGCCTAAACGACGACGGTTGCTTAAAACCGCCCCAGGAACCGTCGCTAACTGGTGGTGAGGTGAAAATCGTGTGCTTTATATGGTGGTATGGTGGCGGCGGTTGACAAAAACCTCCCCAGAAACGTCGCAATGTGGTGGTGAGGGCGGTTATTTCAGAACCGTCGCAGGCTAAGTGTCGCAAACTTCAAAAATTCTTGTAGTGGAAGAAGATTCAAAACACTTGACATGACATGTAGATGAAATAATTAGAGATATAATATTTCGACACCCTACATAAACTCCACAATGGGCAAAAATTGATCACGAGTATCCTGATTTCGGGAGAGAGTCAAGAAATCTACGACTTGCACTTTCTACTGATGGAATGAATGCACATGGTCTTCAAAGCATCTCACACAACACGTGGCCTGTGATTTTGTTGATTTATAACCTACCTCCACAGTTATGTATGAAGCTTAAGTTTATGATATTGTTTGTAATTTCTGCACCCAAACAACTAGAGAATGATATCGAAGTATACTTAACTCTTTTAATTGAAGATTAAAAAATAGATGTGGGGTTGGTGTGAGGGTTTATTATGGGCTATTATAAGAAAGAATGTTTCAATTTGAAGGACTATGTATTTTGGCACAATTAATGATTTCCAGCATATGCGTAATTTATCAGGATATAGCAGTTAAAAGGTCAGTGTGCATGTCCCTATATGTGAAGAGAGTACATATTGGGAAGCAGTTGAAACATTGTAAGAAGAACATCATTTCTTGACATCATAGATTTTTACCTTTAGTCATTCAATATCATGGGTGAGAGAAATGCATTTAATGGAAAATCAGAGGAAGATACTACTCCTTTAGCACAATGGATATCAAATATTTGAAAAGTACAAGGTTTGACCAATAAATTTCGCAAACTTTTTGCGGGAGAGCTTTGTCAAAACTGGATGGAAGAAAAAGTCAATTTTCTTTGAATTGCCATATTGGAAGTCATTATATATAGGCATTTTCTCGATGTGATGCATATTGAAAAAAATGCATTTGATAGTGTTATTGGTACGTTACTCAATGTTCTAGGAAAGTGTAAGGATGACATCAATGCAAGATTGGACTGGTCGATATGGGAATATGAAATGAATTGGGACCCGTAAAAAAAAGGAAATTGCACATATCTACCCCAACTGCTCATACTCTATCAAGAAAGGAAACAATTGTTTTTATGTAAATTTCTACACAAAGTTAAAGTCCTAGAAGGATACTCTTTCAAACATTAAAATTTTAGTTTGTATGAAATACCTCAAGTTAAAAAGTTTGAAGATCCATGATTGTCATGTTGTAATGGAGCATTTGCTACCAATAGGTATACGGTCCATTTTACCTGAAAAGGTTCGACGAGCCATAACTTAAATTATGTTTTTTCTTTTGGGAAATTTATAGTAAAGTGATTGGTCTTCATAAGTTAACGACATTACAGAGGGAAATTGTTTGTTACTTTGTGTGAGCTTGAAATGTATTTCCCACCCTCGTTTTTTGATATAATGGTTCACCTTACTGTTCATCTTGTTAAGGAGACACAACTTTATGGGCCAGCTTTATATGAGATGGATGTATCCGATAAACGATATATGAAAAATATTAAAATGGTTCGTAAAAAGTAGAAGGCGACCCAGAAGGTTGTATTGCTGAACGGTACATTGTCAAAGAAGCTGCTGAATTTTGTACTGAATATCTATCCAACGTTGAAGCCATAGGTCTTCCCATGTCTCGTCATTCGGGAAGAATAACAGAGAAGGAACAATGGGAGCAGGCACAATTTATGTGTTCTGCATAATGATGATGAGGTTCAACCGTATGTTACAATACACATGGATCAATTATCTAGTTTTGAACATGAATAGGAATCAAAACTGGATAACACAATAGCACAATTGAAGTTTTATAACATGGCTAAAAATCACATTAACTCAAGTTTGATATAGACCTCGGTTCAATTTCACAAAGATTGAGGTGGCTAGCAAATGGGTATGAGTTTACATGTCTTTTCTTACACGGGTTATGTAATATTACGGCTACAACATTTATACCAAAGAAACTAGATGATCCAAACCACTATGCCAAAATAGCAGAGTCACTCTCGTAGGCTGAAGCGATGCATATCTCAAGCGATAAGACAAAACCAGTATATGCAATCTATATATTTTTGGGTTTCGAGCATATATGGGATTTTAGAATGACACAATGTTTCTGTTCCCGGATTTATTGGTGTCAAGTGGGGTCATTAATAATAATGGCATTCAGGATTGATGAGTATGGTCTTGCTTTGTCAATTTTAATAGGTGGCATACAAATATGAGCCTTTTATTTTAGCGTTGCAGCTCAACAAGTGTTTGATGTCATTGATTCCTGCTGATGAAAATGGTCATTGTCTATCGACCAATAAATAAAGTGATATTGATAATTTACATGAAGATGTTCATAGTTATCTTTTCTTTGCGACATCACAACCACATGAAATTGATTTAATTGATGATGATTTAACATCTTTAGAGATGATCATGATGAGGGAATTTGGATTAATCCATCATTTCGTATCATTTTAAGGGACAAACACATGTGAATCCCACCAGAAAAAGAAGAAGGACCATCTTAAGGTGTTTTATATAAGTCATGTAATCTGAACTCATCATGTAATTTATTACTAAGTTCATGTAATTTAAGTGTTTTGACCTGCTAGAACTGAGTATTTTAGCATTTAGCTTGAACTGTATTTGATTTTCTGCTTATACAGATTTTCTGCTTATACTGAACTTGAACTTGAAAAAGCTATGTTTGACTGTGAATTTCCTTGAAATATAATTATATTGTGTGAAATGTGTAGATAAATGGATTCCAATAATGATTTAGATTGTAAAAATGATGAAGTTGTCATATTAAGAGTTATGAAAATGGAGTTAAACTTGGGGAAACCTATTATGCAAAGCTCATCAAAGCAAGAAGTAATGGATATTAAATTGAGGTACACTTTACTTTGTTTAGAATATTCTTTTTTTAATCTATTTTATCCTTCAAAGTGGTCAGCCAATTGAGCCCAACATTCAATGATGGTAAGTTACATTGATGCGGTTGTTTCGTCAAAATATCCCAATAACAATTAATGATTGGAGATATATAGCTTTGAAGGATGCTAAAGATATATTGTGGTAATGATATACAAGTAACTTTTTTACTCCACTTTTTTCTTACTTAGAATTTTTCCATTGAAATATTTTTACTCATACTCTATTTTATTTGTTTGCAGTCAACTTTTAACGTTGATGAGGTGGGCGAAAATATTAGTGCTTACAGTTGCCGGAAAAATACACAGAGGATTTTGGATCTCATTTGTCAAATTGCTTACTTAAGAGATCGCGATGGAAATTTGAATGTTAAAGCTTCGAAATATACAAAACTATATATCAAATGAAGAATGAAGCGCTTTTGTAGCTAAACGTGCAGACCATGCTTTTGTGGTAATATTAATTTATTAGCAAGTGTGTTTTTATTCATATTTATAGCGTATTTTTTATACACAATCGTTATTTTTATATATTTATAGAGTATAAGTACGACAAATCACGAGAGAGAAAAAATCCAATGCATCAATACCAAAATGTGTGTATGGGGGGGGGGGAGGGTATACACGGTTAGAGCAAAAAATTGTAAGTAAAATATCACTTTATATAATGTGGTGATTATAAATTATAGTTTCTAACTAATATTTTTTTTTATATGTCTAACGAATTAGCTTCAAGAGACGAAATTCGATCAATAATTGTTCGTCATATTTTGTGGAAGGAGGCTCGTTTGAATAAAGATGGAATAGTTGATAATGAAAAATGTTCAACAAGTGAAAACACAATGTGTAAGTATATTATCACTTTAATATTTTTTTCATATTGTATTTTTAAAATGATATTAAACTTATCTTTTTAACCATACATGTATTTTTAGGAGAATTTGGACCAATGTTCTGAAAATCTACAAAGAGGGAAAAAGAAGTTAGTTGCAGGGGACTTACTTGGTAAGGTATTTAATGTTCCTGAATATTCTAGGTGGTGAGGGGTAAGATGATTTGACGTAACTCCGAAAGCTATTTTTCACATCGAGAAGCGCACAAAATCCATCTATGAGGAAGTACTAGAATAAGCTGAAAATCCTAACAGAGCAAGTTTAAATTTTTTGATGAAACGAATAGGGAAAACCAACTTCTAGAGTGTCAACGTGAAATACACTAGATAGTAAAAATGGTAGTTGCAACATTGGTCGTAAAAGTCTTCCAAAGGTAATTAATTACTTAGTTAAATAAGGAAATTCATTCAACCTAATTGTTTCACAATACTTATGTATTAAACATGATTTAAGGTTCTCAACTTGTGTGTTATATTTATCTCCCCATCATCCGCATGGTTGGAAAAGGGAACGTTGTACAATCCTTGGGAGAAGTATTACATAGAACTCCGATCCTATCGGCATGTTAAAGTTTCACATGTGATTGATTTTGAACACTTGCACCCATTGTCTATACCTCACAGAAGATGGAGATATGAAGTTTTTGGAGAAGAATAGGTAGTTATGTGTGCATGGCCCAAAAATTGTGTGGCATAGAGTTGGTATGTTTTAATTGCTATATATGTTTAATAGTGATGGTATGATATGCTATGTATGATATGCTATGTTTAATTTTGTTCACATTTATTTAGATTCTTACAAAGTCTAAAGGAATGAATAAGAAGATTCTCACAACAAATCAATCACTTCACCAGAAAAGATTTGACATATACATCAATTGAATACGAAATGAATAGCTTACTATAATAACTAACAAACTGGTCAACCTCATTTTTTCGGATTGAAGCAAAAACGTGTCGCACCACAAATTTTGCCTGAAATCACTGCACCGCAAATGCAGCTTCATGGTAAAAATAAATTTGGCAAAATTCAAAAACTGGATCGTGGAAAATCAGTTGCTGCTCATAAAATAAGTCATCCATGCCTATATCGATTTGGGTTCGTGTTTTTTCATACTAGCAAAAATGAATATGGACATCATTGATGCATGTATCATACCATGAAGGAAGGGTATGAAAAAAGGTTTTTTCGGAGATGATATCATGAATTACTTGATAAAGAGCACATATTTTAATTTCCCAATCATATAGAGCCAAGTGCTATTGTCATCAAATATACATTAAGTTATGTAAAATACTTTATTTAAGATAAAAATTACATTTAATTGCACCACTGCTACATTTATTGGTAATTAATATAATTTGATACTTTCATTGAAGGTATTTGTATGAAAGGTTGGTCTGCTGCGCAAATTGACAGTTAGATTTTCATTCTTATCTCTCCATAAGCTATCATGTTTTAAACTCGATCTATTTAATAAAGAGAAGGATTAAGTTGTTTCTTGTGCATATAATTCAAAGGTAATTAGATATTCTTTAGTATATCTTTTTTTATTTATGATAACTTATCAGTTGTGTAAACAAAGTTGCCAACCAAATTTTGTTGCTGTAGCAACCTTGGGTGTTGTTTGGCCATCAATGCCACTATGAAATTATATACTATTTAGATCCATTGCAAGGTCATTTAAACAATCACTCAGATAATAAAAATATCTTTGATACGTAAGTAATATTACTTATTTCCTTACAATATATAAATAATGTGTTTGATAATTGAATAATAATCACATTTTGATTTGATAGTGCTTTACATGTTTTCTGCGCTCATAGGGGTGCTACAATGTCGAAGCATAAGTAAACAACACCATGAATTTCAATAAAGGTTTGAAATTTTTGTTGTAGAACTTAATTATATGCCTTAAAATTCATTTACAATCATGCATAAATATTTTTTGGTATACATGTTTTATTTTATAGTGCTCTCATTAACCTTACAACATAGACTGCAGATACTATATATTGCGATTCATGCAGGAGATTGTTGATATGAATCAAAATATAATTCAGAAACGGTATGTTATTTTCATTATATTTTGATTTTCACATATATATATATATATATATATATTTGATTCTAACTATTTATGTTCAAATATTATATTTGCATAGTACTTTGACAACTCCAATTCAACATACTCTGAAAGTGATATAACTGAAATAAAGGAAGACTGGTGTCAATATGTGATTGAACTGAAAGTTATATAATTTGTTAGTATTTGAGTTTCACATTTTAAAAATATGATATATTATATATTTTTGTGTTGACTGATCATTATTCTAATTTGTTTATTTTATTTTTTGTTACAGTTAGGGTAAGATTGGCATGCTGGAAATTGTTGGGAAATTGACATGCTGAAAATTGTTGAAATTGCTGATCATTATTTTAAATTAGTGACATGATATTTTTGTTATGCATATGTAATTGATATTGTGAATATGTAATTGTTGTGAATGTGATATTGTTGTTGTGAATATTTACTGAATATAGTACTGATGTAATTGAATTTGTTGTTGTGAATATATAGTAGTGTTGTGTGAAGTGAATATGTTGTGAATTAAAAAATTGCAATTTGTGTCAATATGTGTTTTGATGAATATGATTATTGAAAAATTGAAATATCATTGAAAGACAATGTTTTTTTTTTTTTTTTTTTTTTTTTTTTTATAAAATAAAAATGCCATGAAAGACTGGTTATACAAACCAGCAATTTACATTGCATATTAGAATAGATTTCAGCGTTTTTATATATAAAAAAAACGTTGTAAAACGAGTATAAGAATGAAAAAAGGCCCTGGAAAAATAGTCTAATAGAAAAAAGTGCTGTAATCTATTATAAAGGATGCACATATTACAACATTTTTCTTAAATAAGCGTTGTAAACTAGTATACAAAGCGTGCTATATTGCACCTATTATAGTCTTTTTTTAAAAAGAGCTGTAATAACTAAGATAACACAACGTGCTATATATGCACTATTACACTCTCTTTTTAAGAAAAGCGTTGTAGAAACGAGTCTTCAAGAGAACGATGAGCGCTATATATTACAACGCTTTTTTATTTTTAAATAGCGCTATTGTATCTTTTAACACACTAGATACTGCAACACTTAAAAGCGCTATAAATGCCTTACTAAAAGCGATGTAAAATGCTATTTTTTGAGGTAGTCCCGAATAAAAATAAAAATTGGATACCACGAAAAATAATTGAATTTTTTAACATGGTTCAAAAATGATATTTATTCAAAGTTCTGTAGGTGTTGCTTCAATTTTTTGAAGATTGAAATGGTTTAGCCTATGGTCCAAAGTTTACATTGTATTTTCCTTACACCAGATACCAAATTAACGGCTACATGTTTTTATACAAAAAGAAAAATTATAAAAAGTACTATGCAATGATATCAGTGTTACGCTAGTAGTTTAAAGCATTACACGTCTCAAGTTCCAAGAATAGAACCCCCCACATATGCGAATATATCATATTTTGGGGTCATCAAAAAATTTAGGAGTTTTGAATCATACAATATTTCGAGTGCGTGTCTTTGGTGTGCAAGTGGAAATATAAAACTGTGTTCAACTAACGAGTCAGATTTTTGGCAGGTGGATCTTAATAGGGTGGGTACAAGGAAAACCTTTTATTTTAGCGTCCCAAGCTAAACAAGTGTTATACGTCAATGATCTTACTAATATAACAATTGTTCATGGTACTTTTGACCAACAAAATAAGTGATGATAACAATAAAGATGAATATGATATATCAACCATGTTGATGTTGACGAAGATCCTCTTTTAGCAACATCACAAGCACTTAAAACTGGTCCATCTACAAAGGATGATTTGTATATCAGAGATGATCATAATGAGAAAATTTAGATTCGATCCATCATTCCACGTAATTAAAGGACAAACAAATCGTATTTTGACAAGAAAAGAAAGAGACCAACCTAAACATTGGTTGTGGGCGTCTTTGATATTATGACGTCTACTTTTCTTATTTCTACACTTGCTTTGCAATTTTATACGTATCCCTTATTTATGACCATTTTATTTTCACTTTTGTTGATTTCATTGAACAATATTTTTAGTTTTACATATATTTTTTGCTGTTGTAGTTAAATAGAGTATTCTGATGACGATACTAAAATTCTTCTCTTAATGAATAAAATGAATCTGTACAAAATAAGGAAAAGTAGATTAAACGAGGGTTAACTATTATGAAAAAAGTCATTTGCGCAAGAGATAAAGGAATACAATTCGAGGTAGTTCAATACTTTTTTTAAAATT
This sequence comes from Cicer echinospermum, assembly GCA_002896215.2. Taxonomy (NCBI): domain Eukaryota; kingdom Viridiplantae; phylum Streptophyta; class Magnoliopsida; order Fabales; family Fabaceae; genus Cicer; species Cicer echinospermum. The sequence continues at coordinate 14,634 of PGTU02013064.1, read as the reverse complement.
CGATTATGTTGTTTTTTTATACACACATACTTTCTTTAAGATTATAATAAGGTGGCTTAAGATGAACATGGTCAACCGATTAAGTTCAATGGTTCATTGCTTGTAATAAAGCACTAGTAGACGCTAAAAATCTTATTTGGAAAGATATACAAGTATTTGGTTTTTGTAATTGTTTGTTGTTTACATTGTTGGCATTAAAATACATTTATCCAAATATTTTGTATTTGTTATTTTGTGCAGATGTCTATCATAACTGATGATATACGTAAAAAAATATATCCTTATTGTTGTTGGAAAATTGCATAGAGGTTTCTGAACTCTATTGACAAAAAAATATATTAAAGATGTCGACAAAAATTTTAATGATCGTCTGAAGCTTTATGAAGACTTGATATCGTTGGACGAATGGACAACTTTTGTAGAAAAACGAAAAAAAAAGGTTTCCAATTAAAGATCATTTTAGCACAAGTGTCTTATGATGTACTTATTCATACTATATTTTGATATGACAAATAGTTATTTATACATATTTTAAGCAATATAAATCGTGAAAGAACGCTGAAGCCCCTATATCCATACTAAAACTTACGAATAAGATATGCACGTTTGAAACAAAAAATAGTATATATATATTATATATTTATGTATGAGATGTACCATATAATCTAATTTTTATGATTATTTATTTATATAAAAGAGACAAGATCTGACAAAACATCTATTGGTCTTCATATATTGTGGAAAGTTGCTCGTGAAAACATATTTTTATTTTGTCCTAAATTCTAATTTTTACACTATTTTAGACTCTTTAAAATAAAAGTAAATGGTAAGGATGTATGGAAATAAATCAGTCATTTGTCAAAAGTACGGTATATGATATATATCTTAAGTCAGGAATGGATGGGACAACACTTACGTTCATATATCTACTATTAGGAATTAAGTAGTTAATCATTAACGTAACTATGAATTCCGATGTATTACATGAAAATAACAAAAACTGCAACAAGTCAGACAAAAGAGAAGGTTAGATCCTAGCAATATGTTTGTTTGCAACACCGAAGCAAGGTTTTGCTAAATCAAAACTATAAAAAATCGTCTCCCCAAAAAAGGTTTTCCACGTATTCTCGATTTTCGCAGTGTCTTGAAACATTTGTAGAAAAAAAAATCTTACAGTGTTATAATTTATGTTATATTATTTTCTAATTTTGTACTCATTTCTTAGTTGATTATTATTTATTTATAGGAGCCATTGGGGTGTTAGAGTGTTATAAATGCCACATTTAAACATTTATTATTTTAATTCAGTACATGATGATTATACCGATCACTCAATAATTGAAGTTTATGTTTGATTATTTGAATTATATAAATTGTATCAAAACATGTATAAATTTGTGATGTTTGTGTGTGGTTATTCTAAGTATATCCATTTTATTATTTGTTAAAGCTACATCCAAATATTCACGCTCAAAGGGAGCTTAAAAAGTTTTCAACGGGAATAATCAAACAAGATTATGTGGAGCCATTAGAAATTTTATATACTACTTTTATATATGGGTTGATTATATACTATTAATTTTTTTTTTTCTTATAAAATTATACATGAGATTCAAGTTTTGTCTTATAGATCATTACATGATGTTATATTTTTATTTATCTAGTGTCCTTGTCAAAAATAGGATAGATTGTGGGTACTATGTTATGAGGTTCATGAAGAAATGTCCTCTAATCAAAATATAATTTCAAATGCGTATATTAATTCTATTCTATATAGTTTATATTATTTCAATATTTAATCACTACGCCAAAAATAACATTTTACATTGCGTCTTTGCAGCGCTTTTTAACTAAAAACACTGTTGTATAATATTTTAAAATTAACGGAGGATACAACAACGCTTTTCTGACAAGCGCTTTTGCAAAAGCGTGGTTGTAGGGTCATATAGGGTCATAATGTTTATAGCGCTTTTGCTGAAAGCGTTGTTGTAGGGTCACATAGCGCTTTGAGGTTTATTAATTTATTGTTTACAGTGCTTTTAGAGTGCTTTGGATATAAGCGCTGTAAAATATAGCGCTCACACATTATGTTTACAACGCTTTTTAGAACGCTTTGTATACAAGCGCTGTAAAATATAGCGCTCCCACATTATATGTACAACGCTTTGTATATAAGCGTTATAAAATATAGTGCTTTCACATAATTTCATAGTATTTTCAAGCGCTTATTTTATAAGAGCTGTAAATGTGCGTATTGATAAAATTCATTCTTTATATAAATAAAAACATATTTAATATGTTTCTCTCCCAAACCCTAGAACCTCATCTCCTCTACTGTGCAACCGTCTTCTCCTCTACTATGCGAACCCTCCTCTACTATGCGTCTTCTTCTCACGCGACGTTCCTCCTACTGTGCGCTCATTCTACTTAGGAGATTGTTGTCTCTGGTATTTCAACTGTCATATTTATCAATTTGTGGTTTTCACTAAAAACTGATAAAATTTTTAACTGATAAATCATATAGAATGTTACCTGATAGTAGATGACATAACCTTGATAAATCATATAAGTTTGTTACCTGATAAATCAGATAAATTGAAACTGATAATCATACAAAATTTGTTCTTTTTTTGAAATATGTTCGTTATGTTTATGTTTTTAAAATCAGACTAGCATAGCTCTTGGACCTTGGTTCCATTTCCAGTAATTACACTATAATATATAGATTGCTAAAATGTTATCAGTAGTTTATCATTTGTCTAATACTGCATTCATATAGGTCATATAAAATGGACTGGAAATGGTTGTTTGTCAATCGATTGTCAAAATAGTATGAAAATGGAGGGAAGGAGATTGTTGAGTTTGCAGTGAAGAATGCAAAAGACCCAAATCAAATCTTTTATCCTTGTTTAAAATATTGTTTTGGAAAATGCGTTAGAGCTAATCAATTGGAAGGACATTTAGTATTACATGGAATTGATCAAAGCTATACATGTTGGATAAGCTATACATGTTGGAATTCGACATATACTTCAAATGATTTTGACACAAATACATATGAGCGGGACCGAGTTGAGGAGATTGCAAAACAGTTGAAGAAGATCTTTGGGATTGTCCTAAAATATTTGAGAGTTTATTGAGTGATGTAGAGAAACCATTATATAATGGTTGTACTAAATTCACAAGTCTCTCGGCGATATTAAAGTTGTACAACTTAAAATCGATTAATGGATGTTATGATAAAAGCTTCACAAAATTATTAACACTTCTAAAAGATATGTTTCCAGATGATAATGAACTCCCAAGTTGAACCTACGAGGCTAAACGGATTTTGTGCTCTATTAGCGTGAGTTACCAAAGGATTCATGCGTGTCCTAACAATTGCATTTTATTTCGAAACAAATATGAATTACTAAAAGCGTGTCCGAAATGCAATGTTTCTCAATATAAGAAGAAATAGTCTACTCCAGCAAAAGTCGTGTAATATTTTCCTATTATACAAAGATTTAGGCGCATCTATCGTAGTGAAGAAGATTCCATACACTTGACATGGCATGCATATGAAAGAATTAGTGATGGAAAGTTTCGACACCCTGCAAGTTCTCCACAATGGGAAAATATTGAACACGAGTATCCTATTTTCAGGAGAGAGTCAATAAATCTACGACTTTCACTTTCTAATAATGGAATGAATCCACATGGTCTTCAAAGCATCTCACACAACATGTGGCCTGTGATTTTGTTGATTTATAACCTACCTCCATGGTTATGTATGAAGCGTATGTAACACCCCAATTTCTCATTATCTCAATTTAAATAGTATATTGATACAATACTAATTTTTTTATGAGTGTTAATATGTGTTCTAATTCTTAGATGTGTCTGTGTGTTTGCTTTAGTAGTTGATTTAAATTATTAATATTAACCATATTTAACTTACAAAAAAATAAATAAAATAAAACAAATAAATATGTATGTAGATATAAATAAAATAAAAACAAGAGGTAGCTCTAATAGAATGGAATAATAATAATAATAATAATAATAATAATAATAATAATAATAATAATAATAATAATAATAATAATAATAATAATACATATATGGTCATTATGTAGTATGTATATATATAGCCTTCCAAAAAGCTGCATCCCAATTTGGAGCCGCAGTCAATCAGGGATTACCGCATAAGGGAGCCGCTTTCCAATTCCATCTGATTTCAATTTCCATTTCCAATTCCATCAATTTCCATTTCCAATTCCAACTTCCATTTCCCATTTCCAATCCCAATTCCGATTTTAATACAAAACCACGTAAGGTATGTTATTCCTCCTCTCATTTTTCTGAGTTTGGGCAGGCAATAAATTATTATAATAACAATATATATATATCCTTGCAAATTCAGACAACAAAAAAAAAATGAAGGATTCATAAAATAATTTTAGGCCAGAAATTATCTATTCAAGGAGGGTCTTGTTTTAAATGTTTCAAAAGGAAATGATAGATTTTTAGGAAATACTATGGTTGATTCCTAATTTTACGAATTCTATGTAGTCAGATGTTTGTGGCATTTCCTTCCCTTCCTTTCATAAAATATTTTCATATTTCATGTTGTCGTTCTTACTCTTACGCCTTTTGTACCCTCCGCAGCTTATTATGTGATTCTGTGTTAATTCTTATAATTTTACTTTTATACAAAATTGCAGTAATATTGTACATGTGTTTCTTTTATTTTAATTTTTGTATTTTAATAATAGCTCTGATCTGACTGAAATATGTTAATACTGAGCAGGCATCCGACAATACTTTTACGTCCAAAAAACTTCATTTTAGTTAGTTATAATTAAAGGTTGCCACAATATTAATCAATTTAAGTATAATATAAGTACTATTAGTTTTGTTACAGAGGCTTACCTACTTTTAACATTAGACTATAGATATACACCCTCATTATTTAAATATTTCTATATATTATTTTTAATTAGAAATTGTGTTGGGTTAGCATACTAATTCCTATATTTTGATGATACCTAATATATTTTTGGGTTTTAGTACAAATAGTAGATAATTATTTATTTATTATTAATTAATTTAATTATTTATTTATTTAGATTATTTATTAATTGATTTATTTAGTTAATTATATATTATTATTTATTTATTTATTATTTATTTAGATAATTTATTTATTTGATTATTTATTTAGATATTTATTTATTTATTTTATTATTTAATATTATTTATTTAGATAATTTATTTATTTAGATTATTTATTTATTTAGATCATTCATTTACGTATTTATTTATTTATTTATTCATTATTTATTTTATTATTTACTTATTTATTTATTCATTTATTTATTTATTATTTATTTTATTTATTTATTTACTTATTTATTTGCGTATTTATTAATTATTTTATTATTTATTTATTCATTACTGATTTATTTATTTATTATTTATTTTATTACTTATTTATTCACTTACCTATTTAATTATTTATTATTTATTTTATTATTTAGTTATTTATTCAGTTACGTATTTATTTATTTATTTTATTTATTTATTTACTTATTAAGGTATTTACTTATTTATTTATCTATTTATTTATTTACTTATTTATTTATTACTTATTTGTTCATTACTTATTTATTCATTACTGATTTATTTATTTATTTATTTATCTATTTATTTATTCATTTACTTATTTATTTACTTATTAAGGTATTTACTTATTTATTTATTTATTTACTTATTTATTTATTACTTATTTGTTCATTACTTATTTATTCATTACTGATTTATTTATTTATCTATTTATTTATTCATTTACTTATTTATTTAATTGTTTACTTATTTTATTATTTATTTACTCATCTACTTATTTACTTATTTATTATTTATTTTATTATTTAATTATCTATTTATTTATTTATTCATTATTTATTTTATTATCTATTTATTCGTTTACTTATTTATTTATTATTCAATTATTTATTCAGTTACTTATTTAATTATTTATTTATTATATATTCATTTAATTATTTACTTATTAACGTATTTACTTATTTATTTCCTTATTTACTTATCCAATTATTATTTCTTTATTCATTTACTTATTTATTTATTTTATTATTTATTCATTTACTTATTTGTTTATTTATTTTTTATTTATTTATTCATTTACTAATTTATTTATTTATCATTTATTTAATTTAATTTTATTATTTATTTATTTACTTATTTATTTATTTCTTTATTTATTTCTTTATTTATTCATTTATTTATAGTAAGTAATTTATTTGTATTTGGTGGTTGTGTGGCTATAATTCTCTCGCGGACTATTAGAGACGACGACCGACAAAGAGGCGACCCGTTAGCATATCAGATTCGTTGGACGAAATCTTCAGTCGAGGTAAGGGGTGAGATGAGGTTCGATCATATGAGTATAAAATAACGTGAGATGAACGGGAATGCTGAAATTCCCAAATGTTCATTCGGGGCTTACTATGTACAGTTGAGCCCTATTGAGTAATAATAATTAATTAATAAGATGTGGATGGTAATAGTGAGGACTAAAATATAATTTAGCAACTTGTAGAATTGTCGTGAATTTATTTATATTAAGATTGCATGTTGTCTGATTTTATGAAATCTTCTGTTGATTGTTAATGTCTGAATGATTTGAACTTGAATGTTTTGTTACTTGATTGAATTTATGATATTACTAGAATGTATCACCGATTGAATTCCTTATTATGTGATTGATGAAATTGGATTGTGTATTGTGAGTGGTGTAAACCAAATATTGTGATTTTATTGTGATTGACTGATAAAGATATATGATGACGAATATCGTGAAGTCAAACTGAAACTTAGTGAGTAGTGATGATCGAGTAAGTCTGAGATATGTGTTGTAGATTTGGAGTTAGGATTGTTTTGTCATCATATAGGGAGGGTCTGACAAACCTAGTGATTCGGGGAAGTACAACTGAATGAGCCTGATCGTGGAGGGCTACAGTCGAACTGTAAGGTAAGACTGATAGACCTTGGGGGTACACCTAGTGGGGAATTCCTAAGTGGATTAGTGGGTTATTCCCTAAGGCCGGGAACTACCGTGCAACACAAGAGTACCCCGACTGTCGCGTATATGTGTCTCGGGTTGAGTTGAGGGGATCTATGAGGACTTGGCCATTCATGAATTGTCCGTCCACTCTTGTAGTGGCATAGTATCATGCCTCCTAACCAAGTACTTCAGAGTAGAATGGTACCAAATGATGAAGTATAGAGTATGGACACTGCAGCATTTTCATTATTTTGATTGGTCTTATATGAATAATTTGAGAAGCGCTGATATTAACACTTGACTTTTGAGATTGTATAATTTGGATTGTTTGCGTAGTTTCCTCGTGTTTTTTATTACTGTACATAATTTGACTACTCTACCCTCCGTGTTTGTGTTTGCCGTCTTGTCACTATGGACGCACGACGAGTTGTAAGTTGCAGTGATACTTTTACCATGGAGAGGCGGAAGTCATCAGTCCCGAAGACTCTATTTACGGCATTGTAATTTGATTTTATTTTGAGTATTTTTATTTGGATTTCCCGTTCTTGATATGACATCGGTGGGGACTATATCTGACTAAGTTTTGAAACATAAGATGTGCGCACTTCAAAAAAGGATTATGTTGTTGTATATTATGATTATTCGATGTCATTATGTTTGGTGGAAATTTTGGATTTTCATGTGACATGTTTATGATTACGTGATACTCTTTCTCTTAAAAAAAAAAAAAATTATTTGGGGTATTAGTGTCACATTAGTGGTATCAGAGCTGGTCTGTCCAATCAGACCGTAAATGTGTTATGTGTTTGCTATGTTCCTTGTTACTCTGTTATGTATTTTGTAGTTATGTCATTATTGTGTTAGTATTGTAGAGGCTAAGTAGTTCCTCACTCCCCAAATTGTTCACCTAATATTCGATGGCTTATCTGATTGATGTAGTAGTAGTGATGGCTTTGGTGGAGGAATGTATCTTGCGATTGCTGAGCTCGCTCTGGAGTCTCCTGCAGGATTACAGAGCAGGCTCTCCAAGCTTTGCTGAATCTCAAGCTACTGCACAGCCTCTGCGCAAGCTGCTTACTCAAGCTGCACAGATTGCTGCTCAAGCTGTTACTAAGGCTACTAGCTACAGTGGTGGCCAAGGTATATGCAAATATAATGGATTCATGGTGATGGATCGATTCAACAAGGGAACCCTTCCATCGTTTGAAGGTCACTATAATCTGTGGAGCTACAAAGAGTGGTTACAAGAAGTTGAAAGATTTCAGAGGAGTGATGTCGAGTCAGAAAGTGCATCTTGGACCGTTTGTTTACTAGAAGAAGCTAACAGTGGGATAAATGCACGCACGTTAGAGAATGCAGGGACTGCATTACTGTGGCTATATCAAGAACATGTTTCTAATAAGTATTTCCCTGAAGATATCCTAATAGAAGAGATGGATTTTGTTAAATTGGAACAGGGGAATAAAGTAGCGGAGTTGCGCCGCTAATTTTCGAGGAATTATCCAGGTACTATTCCACTCTATGTTGGAGATACGCGGAGAAAAGTCTAAGTGCGTCAGTTTGAATGACTTAGGTAAATCAAGAAAAGAGTTGGAATGCAAGAGATCCGGACTTTCTACCTAGTGAATAAGAGTATGCAGATATGATGGAGGATAGCCGTACTGAAAGCACATATCTGAAACACGAATTCATGAAGGGCAGAGGCTATGATCATAATAGAGGAAACCTTATCTTCTCTAGTATCTGGAAGTCGTTTGAATTTACAGCAAACCACAGTTTTCAGATGAAAGAGCTAGTAGTGTAACGGAAAAGAAATGGGACAATTAATAGTATGGAGTAGAGGAAACCAATGGAGAGGAGTTATAGCGGAAAATAGTAACAACATGAGTCAAGTCTCACGCAACAACCAATGGTAATAATGTTACCACAGCTACTCCATCGATGTAGCGTGTGAAGGCAGTCACATGACATATGAATGTAGAGATGTTGGAATTACTTGTTTTTAATTGTCAACAACAGGCCACATTAGCACCACATGCCCTTCCCAGAAGACTCCCAGCCTGAAACAGAGTTCCCAAGCAGCAGACCTAAATCAATGGAAGATCTTTGCCTCAGTGGTGCAGGAGCGTCTAGAAAGACAACTTGATCAAGGTACGTGTCTCATAAGTAGATACCCTTTATTGTACTATTCGATTGTGTGCCACTCATTCTTTTGTTTCTCTTGATTGTGTTAGACGTTTAGGACTACATGTATCTCGTTTACAGTATGAGTTGATTGTGAATACCCAACTAGTGATTCTGTTGATACCTCTAGTGTTGTCTTGACATTCTATCCATAGTATGTGGAAGGGACTTTCGAGTTGACTTAGTGTGTCTACCTTTGCGTCTGGGTGATGTGATTCTGGTATGGATTGGCTATCTGCAACCGTGTTCTGCGTAGATTTTTTTAGTAAAACCATTGAATTCATGGAGTCAGAAAGAGGATAAGCCCTAGAAATATATCCACCAACAAGTGAAGGCACTCTTGAAAGAAGATGCCCAGTTATACATGATCCCTTCCTCATTGGAAATTTGAAGAAAAGTGTAAATACGAGATGTTCTATTGTGTGTGAATTCCCTGAAGTATTCCCTGAAGATGTCACTAGTTTACCACCAGAGGTGAATTGAGTTTAGCATTGACCTTGTACCAGGTACTGGACCCATATCCATGGCACCGTATAGGAGTCTCCCTTAGAATTGTCTGAGCTTAAGAAACAATTGGAAGAGCTTTTAGAATAAACAATTTATAAGGCTAGTGTTTCACCATGGGTGACCTGTGTGTTGGTTAATGAAGAAGATGGCTCTATGAGAGTTATGCGTAATTACCGTCGACTTAATAAGCGACAATCAAGAATAAGTACCCGCTACCTAGGATAGATGACCTTATGGATCATTGAGAGGGTCATGTGTGTTTAGTAAGATCGATCTGAGGTCAGTTACATCAGATCCGCGTGAAACCTTCTGATACCCCTAAGACCGCCTTTAGACCCGTTAGGGCCATTACGAGTATTTGGTTATGCTTTCGGCGTGACTAATGCACAGCAGTGTTTATGGATTACATGAATCGGATCTTTCATCCTTACCTCGACTCTTTTGTGGTTGTGTTATAGATGATATCTTAGTGTACTCTAAGACTAAGGAAGAACATGGTGAGAACATCTGGATAGTCTTGAAAACCTTAAGGAGAAACATTATTTGCCAAGTTGTCTAAGTGTGAGTTTTGGTTAGAGGAATAAGTTTCCTAGGACATATAATTTCAAAAGGTGGAATAGCTGTTGATCCTACCAAAAGTGGAGAGTGTCTTAGAATGAAAAGCACCTAAATCAGTGACTGAGATTAGGAGTTTCCTAGGATTGGCAGGTTATTATCGTGGTTATAGAAGGATTCTCCAAGTTGGCCTTACCTGGACTAGTTGACCCGTAAGAGGGAATTGTTCGTGTGGGGATACTCATTGTGAGAATAGTTTCCAAAGCTTAAGAAACGATTGACTTGCACCATCTTAGTATTACCTAACCTGAGTGACCTTATGTAGTATATTGTGATGCATGGTGGTTCCGGATTAGTGGAGTACTTATGCAGGATGGAAAGGTAGTAGCATATGCTTAAGGCAAACTGAAGATTCATGAGAGAAACTACCCTACCCATGACCTAGAACTAGCAGCAGTTGTCTTTACTTACTAAGATGTGGAGACATTATTTATATGAATCTAGATTTGAGGTCTTTAGTGACCACAAAGTTAAGTATCTTTTTGATCAGAAGGAGTGAACATAGACAGTAGGTGGATGGTAATTTCTTAAAAGATTTGATTTTGAGCTTAAATATCACCTTGATAAGGCCGAATGTAGAGGCTGATGCCTTGAGTAGGAAAGCTTTGAGTGTGTCCGCCTAATGGTTAAGCATAGTGAGTTGTGATAATTTAGAGACCTAGTTTAGATTTGTGAAGTGACACCAGAAGATTAAATTGGAATGTTAAGTAACTAGTGGACTATTGAAGAGATTTAAAAGATCAGAAGTTGGATTTGTATCTTTTAGATATACGTCGATTGACCAAGGAGAGAGAACTGACTTAAAATAGGTGATGATGGAATTTTGACATGTAAGGAGAGGATTTGTGTCCCGATGTAGAGGATTAAGAAAGATGATCTTAGAGGAAGGACATAGCGAGTTGTTTAAGTATTCACCCTGAAGCCACCAAAGATGTATAAGGACCTCAAGAAGATATTTTGGTGCCTAAAATGAAAAGAGATGTCATGCTGAATTTGTATGCTTGTTTGACTTGCCAAAAATCTAAGGAGTAGACATCAAAAAACCTTCAGGTTGATGCCAACCTTTGAGCATTCCGATGGAAGTGGATAGCACTCTATGGACTTGTTGTGGCCTACCTCGAACTCAAAATGTACGATAGATTTGGGTCATTTGTGGTTAGATTAACTAAGTCTGCTCACTTATTCCGATAAACATATATTCTATGGAAAGGTTAGTGAAATATATATAAAGGAAATTGTGAAGTGCATGGAATCCCATCAGTATAGTCTCGACAGACCTAGGTATACCTCTAATGTTTTGGCAAGGTTTACAGCGCTTTAGGTACGAACCTTAGGATGAGTTCAACATATCACCACAGACAGTGGTCAAACTGAGCGAACCAATCAATCCCTAGAAGACTGTTGAGAGCTTGTGTGTTGGAACAAATGGAATTGGATAGCTTTTGCCACTTATAGAATGCTTACTTATAGCAATAGTTTCCACTCTAGATTGGAATGGCCCCTTTTGAGCGTTGTATGGAGAGAGTGTAGGACCTACTTTGTTGGTTGAGACGGGTGATACCTTGTGTTAGGACCCGAGATTGTTCAACAGACTTACTGACAAAGTAAAAATGATCAGGAGAAAATGAGAGCATCTCAGAGTAGCAAATGAGTTACATGAAAAGAAGGGAAACCGCGAAATTCAAGAAGGTGACAATGTATTTCTGAGAGTTTACTCCAACAACTGGGGTTTGGCTCGGCATTAAATAATGCGAAAGCTTACACCTCGGTTTATAGACCTTACCAAATTCTCAAACGTGTCGTACCGTAGCATATCAATTGCAGTTTCCTCCGTCTCTTCTAATCCTCATAGTTCTTTATGTGTCTCAACTCCGTAAGTACATTTTCGATCCCTCACCGTATTGAGTCAACAAGTCCCAAAATAAGAGAATCTAACTTTTGAAGACCCTACCGCTAACGATTGAGGACCGAAAGACAAGAATTAAGGGCCCAAGACGTTCCATTGTTAAGTTGTTAGGGAGTTACTGGTGAAAGTGCTACGTGGGAGGTCAAAGTCAGATGCGCGATTCTATCCAAAAATGTGTTCTTCAAGGTAAATTTTGAGACGAAATTTTCAACAGGGGAGAAATGTACATCCCATTCTCTTACCTTATTTTGAATAGTATATATGCACAATACTATTTTTTTTATGAGTTTATATATGTGTTCTAATCTTTAGGTTGTGTCGGTGTGGTTGCCTTAAAATGGATTTAAATCATTAATATTAAACTTATATTAACTTACAAAAAATAAATAAATAATAATATAATATATTATATAATATAAATAAATATATAGGAGGAATTTGTGTTGTTACACTATTGTGACTTTAGCTCTATTAAAATGGATAATAATAATATTATAATAATATAATAATTAGTAATTATTATTATATAGTAATAAATTAGGCTAAACTAGGGATTAATATATATATAGAGGAATGAGTTATGAGCCACATTAGAAGGATTAGCAGCCGCCTTGCATCAGCACAAAAGCTATAAAACATTCTGTCCTCTTGTGTACCTTGATCAAGCCGCTTGTATCATCATCCTAACATATAAGGTATTATTCCTCTCTGTACTTTGATAATGGAGCTTTAGCTATGTCAATTGCCTTGCTTGAGTAAAAACTTATGCCTTACTGCTTTGTTGTTGATCAATTTTTATATTTTGTGATTTGATTATGTCATGCCTTATTCACATAGACTTTTAACTTACAAATCCATTGTATAATAATCAATTTGAATTAATTGGAAGGATATGAAGGAGCACGTCTATAATTTCCCATCAACATTGATTAATCTCTTGTTTCTTCTCTTCAATATTTGATATCACAGTAGCTTTTGTGTTTGAGACCACTAGATATCCCACTCCCAAAAATAATGTCCTCAATAACATGTTACCCTTAATAGCAAGCCTGTACAATTTGTGCTTTACTTGTAACTGTTGCTTCTTTTAGTTTTGTTAAATTGTTGACCAGCAGCGTTTGATTTAATTCATTTGTCGTCATTGTCACATTACACAAATCTGAATGCACATAAGCTGTTTGAAAATTTGTCTAACAGTATTTTGGTTATGAAATTGCAATATTAAGACAATCTGGTTTCTCGGATTTATAAAATGACAACTTAGTCCTTTAAATTGAAAATAGTACTCAATTTTTAGTTCTCTACTATAAATATAATTTTTGGTTTTAGTACAAATAGTAGATAATTTAATTTATTTATTTATTAATTAATTTAATTATTTATTTATTTAGATTATTTATTAATTGATTTATTTAGTTAATTTATTTATTTAATTATTTATTATCTATTTATTAGATAATTTATGTAATTATTTATTTAAATTATTTATTTATTATTTAGATAATTTATTTATTTATTAGATTATTTATTTATTTAGGTAATTTATTTATATTTAGATTATTTATTTATTTATTTAGATTATTCTTTTTGTATTTACTTATTTATTTTTATTTAATTATTATTTATTTATTCATTATTTATTTTATTATTTAATTATTATTTATTTATTCATTATTTATTTTATTGTTTACTTATTTATTTATTCATTTATTTATTTACTTATTTATTTGTGTATTTATTAATTATTTTATTATTTATTTATTACTGATTTATTTATTTATTATTTATTTTATTACTTATTTATTCACTACCTATTAATTATTTATTATTTATTTTATTATTAGTTATTTATTCAGTTACGTATTTATTTATTTATTTTATTTATTTATTTACTTATTAAGGTATTTACTTATTTATTTATCTATTTATTTATTTACTTATTTATTTATTACTTATTTGTTCATTACTTATTTATTCATTACTGATTTATTTATTTATTTATTTATTTATTCATTTACTTATTTATTTAATTGTTTACTTATTTTATTATTTATTTACTCATCTACTTATTTACTTATTTATTATTTATTTTATTATTTAATTATCTATTTATTTATTTATTCATTATTTATTTTATTATCTATTTATTCGTTTACTTATTTATTTATTATTCAATTATTTATTCAGTTACTTATTTAATTATTTATTTATTATATATTCATTTAATTATTTACTTATTAACGTATTTACTTATTTATTTCCTTATTTACTTATCCAATTATTATTTCTTTATTCATTTACTTATTTATTTATTTTACTATTCATTCATTTACTTATTCGTTTATTTATTATTTAT
>PGTU02013062.1:0-10824 GCA_002896215.2 Cicer echinospermum | reverse complement strand
ATATTAATACTCCTATTAAGTATGATATTGTGTTGTTGAAATACTTATTAAATCTACAATAATAAATTTTACGACTATTTCTCTTATATTCTCAATAATAGTAAAAACCGAAGTCTCATATAATTCTATTGCGCATAACCTCATTTGCAAATGTGTGAGTGCAATATTTGTAGCATTTGAGTTTTGAGTGAATCATTAAATTTGCTTATTACACATATTCTTTTAAATATTAGAGATTTAATTTCATTCATACAATAATTAATATTTTATATAGTCATCATTTTCTTTGTGTAGAGGTTACTCTGATAAAATATATTTTGAGAATTTTTATTATAATAGGAAATTATATGAATTATTATGTGATTTTTTTATATTGTCCTTATTTTTATGTGCATAAAATATGCTTAACTTTAAAACTCAAATATTAAAAAATATGTCAATGATGAATTATTAATATACGGAATTTCATATTGATATCAAGTAACCACCTGTCTTAGCGATTATGTTGTATTTTGTTTTTTTTTACAAAATATGTAGTTAAGTATGTTAAATTATAATAGTGATAAAATTATATAAACATGTATATAAATGATTTTGCACTATAAAATATAGTATCTCATCTTTAACTATTAAATTATTAGAGTATTTTGTACACTAGTGAGTTCTAATGAAAATATCATATTTGTTTATATATATCAGATCAATTGCAGTAGAGACAAAAAAGTATTTATAATGATAAAATATTATCGCTGTAAATTTGTACTAAAAATTTAATATCCCATCAATAATGGTTATATCATTAGAGAGTAATTTTAAACAAGTTGACTCATAATGAAAATCAGAGTCTTGTTATATATGTTGGATCAATTGGAGTGCATATTATATCATTAGAGTATTTTTGAAATTAGTGAACTCTAATGAGAATCCAAATCTTGTTTGTATATATATCGGATTAATGGAAGTACACATGTTCACAAATTATAAACATTTGGAAATTATTATTTGTATATTCTCATATTCTCTTACACAGATTAAAACATATAACATACTTTACGAGACCTTGAAAAGTAAGTCTCATGCTGTATGATGAGATTTTTATTTTAAAAAATAATCTCAGTAAACATCACAATTTGATACGTTGAAAAATGCACAATAACTCTTTAGGGTGCAAAAATATTGTGCTACTCTTTTAATTACAAACTTTTCATATTTTATGAGGTGATAAATATACAAATACATGTGTAATGTTAGTACTTCTATCAGATATGACATTGTACTGTTAGTGCTATTTATAGACAGTGACTAGGTTTTTAGGCCATATTGGCTTGATATATTTTATGACATTCATAAATTATGAAAAAATTTATGGCATAACTGCAAAATCAAAATACTTATATTTAAGATATTATCTAACTCCTATCATTTTGAGTAAGTCTTTTAGTGTTATGGATTAGGAAGAAGATTATTATGAACATTTTCAAAGGCTATGACAAAGGTTTCTCATTCTTTAATAAAATGTAATATTTGAGATCTATGATTTGTTTCTTCTATTGCCCGATTCACTTTATGCCAGCCATAAAACTTATTTATCTTGGTATGACAAATAATTTGACCATAGGATGAAATTCTAATATTAAAATTCATATTCTTTTAGTAATGATTATTGTCATCTAAGTAAGAGATTGTTGATTAAATATTTAATTAGTCGATTATAGGTTAATAATAAACAATATTAGATATATTATTAATTAAATTATAGTTAATTAGTATTAAACACTATTATGTGTCTGGACTTTTGTTACTAATAAAACTATTGATGAGTTGAACGCTTGCCAATGTCTCTCTAATCCTCATAGTTTATCTATTTATCGTTATTTCATTAAGGTGATTTTTAACTACACAATTCTAATCCTAAACATACTATAGAACAATTATATAATTCATATCTCTTCTTATTCTCTCATCTAAATCTTAAAGATATGTTGTTCATGTTATAACTTGTATCAAACAATTTTTTCATTATAAGTATATTGAATAGGTGATTTAAAAATAATTAATTAATTTTTATGTTTAATTAACAATAGCATAATTGAATTTACATATGTCTTTATATATATCTTACTATGCCCAAAATAGATAAATATAAAAAAGTAATTAGAGGTATGTTGTTTAATTAATATGCTAATTTAAAAATTCATTGGAATATTAGAAGAAAAAAAAGCTAAAATAAAAGATATTTTGTTCTTGTTAACCAAATCAAATTAAAGTAAAAAGCAAGTTATGCAAAAAAAAAATAGCATTAAAAAAAAAATATAAACAAACTACTGAAATTCCAAACTAAGGGATTGAAAAGTCGAGTGATATTGATCTTTCATTAAAATTGAGACTGAAATGAATTAAAAGGCGGAAGCACACAACCAACCGGCCGTTTACAGTTTATTTGGTCCTTTTCTTCCAAATCAGCTTTCATCAACCGCCATCGTTTTCTTTGACGTGTGGATTAAATTAGAACCATCTCAGACCATCCTCACTCAGACCTCGACGACCGAGCTCGTCATCGTCAACAACAAATCCGATAAACTCCGCGCGAGATGGTCGACCTTCAGCGCGCCGCTGCCTTTCTCCCGCCGCGTTAAAGATCAACTTCATCCATTGTAATACTCCGTTCCGGGTCCGATCTTTGTATTGTTACCGCCGGCGCACGACAGATTGCCGGTGAGTCAGGCTTAACCTCCCTCAGAGGAACCCGGCTCTATTAAGGAAGATCATACCTGCTCTGGCTCGTTACTCGCCGCATACTCATCGTGTCTAACCCTGTCGGTGTTATCACTACAGTCGCATGGAAACTCTTCGGTGTTATTTTTATTTTTATATTTCCTTATGATTATTATTGTCAAATATCGAAAAACCTCGACAACCATTAAAAATCAGTTATTACTCAAGTTTTGGGCAATAAATGGATACTACTTCGGTAACTGAATCATCCATTGGCCATCCCTCATGAAATAGTTGTTGGAGCTCCAACAGATTTACCTATGAAAAAGGTAACATTATCTGAGTGCAGTCTGATCTAAATAAACATCTCCTTAACTTCTCCATTCTTCCCACATACTTCAGGTTAAGCCTCAAGACGCAAGCAACCCCTCATATCCAAAGTCTCTAGAGAGGACAAGTTGATGTTTGTGTACCCAAATTTCTAGTTGAGTGCATCCTTGAGCATTTAATAAAACAAGTTTTATCAATAGAATCCAACTGAGTTCATGGATTCTAATTAAATTAGTACAGTTGTCAAGACATAGTGCCCCCAAATTTGCCGTACTCTAGATTAAACTAGGTAATTCTGTTAGAGAACTTGCAGTCTTCAAAATTCAGAAAGCTCAACTGTTTCAAATGCCGCACGCAACAAAAATAGATGCCTAACATTATTAGGTTAATCTCGACCAGAAATACATGGTATAGGTTTAATGTCAAAAAACATGCTTAAAGATAAGTATTATAATTTATATATTTGAAAAGAATACACACCTTAGGTGATTTGAATGATTTTTAAGGCAGCTTTCAGGAAGGTTAAGTATCACAAGATTTTTGGGATTGAAATCATATGGTAAAGAGGATGATGGATATCCACTCCAGTCAAGCACTTTCAAGCTATTTAGTAGAATTTGAGGGCCTCTTGAAAATCTTGCACTTCTAATTATAAAGATTTTTAAGTTCTTCATCTGCCTGAAAGATTTTCCACTCCATTCCATTCCACCTCGCTATCTTTGTTCAAGTCAACAATTATAACTTCAATTGCATCAGTTCCCTTTCAATTTGAAATCATAATTTATAAAGTAAATGTTAGGACTTTGTCATCAACATACATGGAGAAATTCACAAATTATAAATCAGCGTCCTTTTCTGCGAATGGTAATAAAGTTTGTCAAACATTTTTAATTGATAATGGAGAAGAAACAATATTGGAAACTTATACATTAGTAAAATGTTTACAAAGTAGTGATATATTCTACATACCTATCTTCTTCCAAACACTAACAATGTCCTCATCAAACCAGTAATCTACTGCTTCTACAGGAATTCAATGGTGATTCCCTGCCTCGCGATTTCTCTTCCATGTCTTGATTAAGTCATGCATTCTAACACAACCATTGCCATCAATTTTATGAGAGAATTATGAGAGATGGTTGTTAGTCAGCACTTGAAGGCCATCTTCCGCATGAAAACCATGTTATATTTCTTTAACATAGCTCTTTCGTAAGAATTGAAGAAACAAGCGATGTCAAGAAAAATGCCCTTCTCATCTACTTCCAAATCATCATAGCTAACTTTAAGTATGTTGTGTATACTCTTTTTTCCATATTTATCTAATGCTGATTTCCATACATCCAAACTTGTTTGCCAAACAAGTGAGAACCCTATCACCTCCCAAGCCAATGGAAGACCATGACAAATAATACTGCATGCGTTGGACAACATTAACATAATCTTGATCCATTTTTTGTTTTGAAGGGCCATGGCAACTTAACAAATTCGAGAGAACTTTTCACCTGTTTTAGCTGTTTTACCTCAAATGACTTCACAAATCCTGTCGAGTGGATAACAAATTGATTATCTCTTGTTAAGTGATTTAAAACTTTGCTGCCAGAGCCAAACCAGTCCACATCTTATTAGAGACTTCTTCACCGATATTTCCTAAGGGAAATATGTATTCTGATTGAGACCTTACACATATATAGTAGCTACAAGTGATGGCCAATCGAAGCTTTGAATTAATTCTTAGTTCTTAGTTTCCATCTTAGTTCAATTAATTAGAGTATATATGCAATTATTTATAGAAAATCAGATTTGTTAAGGAAATTAGTGAACTATATGAGAGATTGACAAATACCAATTATTATCTCTATTTTGCTGTGTTTGTTCATGTAGTTCAAATTCCTGGATAGAAGATGTGTCCACATTTAGGATATTATGGGAGTAGGCCTTTGGGGTTATGTCCATACCTTGGTATATATTTGAAATCTTACAATAATCAAAAGAATTACATGATAAATGGTCATATAGCATCTTAATTACACTTAATTTATCTTTAGAAACATTATATAGCTTCTTTAATTTGAAAAAAGAAAATAAGTCCTCTTAAATTGTCATATAACATCGTAATTACACTTAATTTATCTTTAGACATATTATATAGCTTCCTTAATTTTTTTTTAAAAAAAGAAGTCCTCTCACCCCTTTCTTTCCAAAACCCTCCATCTAGACGTATCCTTAGAGTTCGACAATACTCAAACAAAATTATCTCTTGAGGAAACACGTGGAAAATCGGAAGAAATAAAAATGACAAAGAGGTGTAGCATATATAACCTCATCTTATTTAGTTTTTAGTTTCTATATCCCATATTTTATGTTTTAAAATTCAAATTGAAATTGACAAAATACAATGTTGTTAAAGACAAATTTAATATCTCCAAAAAGTTTAACAAGAAAAGAAGACCAAATTATAAAAATTAAAGAATTTTTTTAAAAATGAAATCAAACATTAAAATATCTTTAATTTCCAAAAATATCTATGGTACACATTAAATACATCACTTATTTTGATGTGCAAAATTCATTACTGTACAAATTGCTAAATAAGAATAATAAATTTTTTAAGGGAAAGAACATAACACCAATTTAGGAATTCAATAGAGAGAAGTTCTGGCCGTCATGTCATAATTTATGCTTCAGTATAGTTAATTTGTAATGTCCCTTACTCTTAAGAGCATGTGGGTTTATAGTGGACTTTCAATGAATAATGATTTAGTGTAAACTGCTATAGAAAAGTTTTAAACGACCAACTCTTTATAAAACCAATTTACAAAACGGTATGCTATGTGTAAAGAATTAACAAGGTAATTTTAATATTTCATAGATGATAGGCAAATACAAGATATAAAACAACTTTAAAGTTTTATGAGCTCATAAATCATCTCAATAGCAAAACTTCAATACTTGAAATCTTATTATATACATATTTTTGACAAAGAACGGGTATACTATAATTTTTTTCCGATAGTTCCAGCAACCCTTTCCTAACTACATAATTCTTATTCTCTCCAAGAGACGATATAGTGTATTCTTAGTTAGCTATCTGCCATGGATATCTGAAATATTGGCTAAGTTGATAGAGTACAAGCATCATTGCTTTCTTCAGGACGACACTGTGCTCATCATATTCTGCCTCAGCATGAATGCAGGTTTCTTTGGTGGAGGGAAGGTCTACAATCTCACTATTAAGCATAGAAATTACAGCAGACATAATGTGTCTGTCTATGGAAAATTCTGTACACACAGAAGCCCTATGTGTATGGACCTAAAGATACATTCATGATGAATAGGATCATATATTCTGGATCTATAGAGATGAAATATTGTCTTCTGTCCATTGTATCCAAGCCTAAATTGACAAGCCAAATATCACATTTGAGTAAGCTGAAGAACATCCAAGATTGGGTTAGTTAGATAAGATATTTAAGATACTTACAAATCCTAAAAGGGTCAAAGAATTCCTCGCAGTCATAGAAGCTTGAATTTCGTCTTCCACTAACAATCTCAAGAAGCAAAACTCTGAAGCTAAAAACATCAGATTTGTCAGAAAACCAGTCCTTGCATTGCGTATTCTGTAGACATATAGCCACTACATTGAAATGCAAGACAATTTAGTTTAATATCAAAGTACACTACTTTAACCTGAACTAAGAAGGTATAGTGGTGTACTTAATAAGTTCCGACGACCTCTTCTAGTATTTTCTTTGATCTTCACTACCTCCAAAGTTCTGGCCATACCAAAGTCTGATATTTTTGGATTAAGCTCATTATCTAGCAAGATATTACTAGGCTTCAAATTTCTATGTATAATTTTTTTGCCTGAAATCTCTGTGAAGATAAAGCAATTCCCGAGCTATTCCTTCTATTATGCTAAAGCGTTTACTCCAAATCAAGGATTTTACTTCCGATGAATCTAATAAATAAAAATGAACTTTTGTTATTTTGAATCTAACTAATACAAGATAAGTTAAGTTGTGTCATTGGCTGTGAAACATTGTTCATCGTTACAAAACATTCCATATATATTGGGATAGCTGTTTAAACCTTCAAACTTAGGAATTGTGTATGAAACAAATGGTAACAGTGTCAAGATTCTAACCAAAGAGAAATGCATCCAAACTTTTATTTGCATGTACTCATATATCAACATCTTTTCCTCTCCTTCAACACAACAACGAGAGAGTCTTACAAGATGGGTGTGAAGCTTAGAATCACCACTACTTCATTCATGAATTCTTTTAGACTTTTCCCAGATGCTGTAGAAAGTCATTTGTTAACCGCAATTTCCTGACCACTAGCAGTGCTCCCTAGAAGAGAAATTAAACCAAATTTGTGCATGTACTCTTTTACAACTTTGAAATATATCAGTATTATTTTTCACAACTCATTTAATAATATACCTTGTATACTGGTCCGAAACCACCCTGCCCAAGTTGTTGGATGAATTGGAGTGTTGGTCACAGTTGCAAGCTTCCAAAATTAAATAGTAATAGCTCTTGAGTTTAACTTGTGACAGTTCTCCAATTGTTGTTGTCAAATTGGGTTTCTTCCTGAATTATTTGAAGCCACAAATTAGCAGGGAGAAGAAGCGGTCAAACAATAAAAAAATGACTGATTTGAAAATTGTTCAGTAAAGAAAATACAGAAACTAGTTAGCAGAAATAATTAATTTTATAGACAATTCTAAACATGTCTTGTATGATTTGTATCGACAGTACTAATATGTAGAAAACTCTTCAGATGTATATGATATAATTACCGTGTGGTTAGATATCTTCTCCACATGATATAGCACAGCAAAACTAAGACAGCCTGTTATCACTATTATAATAATGATGACCGCTTGTTTCCCTCTTTATCTGCACCTCAATGAATCGTGAGAAAAGGAATAAACCAGAAGTGTATGTATTCAATGTGCACAAATAGAACCAGCATAAAATGTTTACCAATTCTGTGTAGGCTACACGGACACTACAAGTCAAGTTCCTCCATTTGAGATTGTTGTATGTCAACTAGATTCCAGTCCAAGAACATACACCATGTCAGCATCATGATGAATATGCAACACAAGAGCATATTCCCCAAACATGCTTCTGCATGTGTCTGGTGAAAGTGGGAGAGAAGACCCATCTGCAAAATCAGGAAACTGACCATCTGTAGTTTTCAAATCATCAGCTTTACTCTCTGTACTTTGTTAGAATGCTCTCATTTTTTACACTTTGCAAAGGTTTCCTCCTAAACACCCTCCAATTCCAATTTTGTCTATTCCATTCCTCTTTGTTCCTTTGGCTCAAAACCCTTGCAAACAGGTACAAATTGGTGAGCTTTAGTGAATTACAGCTAGCAAAAGTTCCACATACCACCATAAACATCACATTCCATTTGATGACTATTCCATGTTACATTCCATTCTTTCTTCTTTTCATCCCACCATTTCTCTTCACAGTTTCCCTCTGAAGTCAGATTATAGATTTATGAGACCTAACTTGTATCCTTTGTTGTTTCAAAGAGGCACACTAGTCATCTCCACATGTATATCATTGAGGTCATGAGTTTGTATATGGAAGCCCTGAAAAAATCTTACCATCCCATTGGACTGATGCGCAATTTATGGTCCCGAGTTTTGTTCCAAATGAACACCTCATTTGTATTACTAAGTCGTTCAAACACTTAAAGAAGAAGTTATCCAATGGATGGATTAGAAGAGCTTCCATTGATGTAAAGTTTTTACTTTCTCACCTGTAATTAGATCAAATCATGACATATTAAGTTAAGAATTATTAGAACTTCGTAATTTTTTCAATGAGAAAACCGACAGTGAGAAATAACCCCCTCATTGCCATCTTTTCAGTGACCGGTCTAATGTGTTTAACGATTAAACAAATAATAGAATGACAAGACCCATCATGGTTCATTCATAACTAAATATTAGTGCATAATAATAATTGACTATATTTTATTAATAATTCCTAATAACTGATTATACCATGCCATAATTTTTTAATTAAATACTTAAGCTACCAACCTGTTCTTTTGTTGGTAGTAAGTTTCATGCCTGGTAACTGTGTATTTGAAGGATGCTGAAAACTCTCCCATATAGTTCTACCTGTTGTGTCTTCAAGTAGTACAAGGTTCCCTGAATCTAAAAGTTTGGAACTTGACTTGGTTGCGATGCTCGGCGCATTGGATGATGACCAAATCACTTCCTTCTTTCCATTCAGTATCACAAGATCATTGCCATCATCAGATATTGTAACAACACCAGAAGAATCATTCAGTGGTGTTTCTCTGTTGAGAACCCATAAGACTGTGAATTGTGGCTGCCACCAAATTCCGACATAGCGATTTGTAGAATTTTCAGGGCTGAAGAAGCCTAAGGTGAAGTTACCATTCTTGGATCTTAGAGTTTCAGAGTCCTTGATAAAATTAGTTGATGTTATGGTGTCTATGGCAACACTTACATTTAAAAAACTAAAATATAGCATAATGGAAATGAAGAACAGAAACATATTTGTGTAATAACTAAAACTTATTAGTTAGATGATTGCTTCTTGTTATGATAAATGATGACATTTAGTTTCCATAAGTAACTTCCTTTTAACTTGTTGATTATTGGGACTTCTTGGCCCGTTAATAGTCGACAAAACCGTTTGACGTGACTTTATAGGCGCGTATTGGAACTTTCATGCTACAGTTTATTATCATGGAGATTTCATGGTGGACTTCTGTTCAAAAATAACTCAGAAACTTTAACGACGATTAATTATACATTAGTCTTACTGAAAGTATAATTTAACCATTTTCCGCACTTTTACAATTAAAATGGTGATCTGATTTTTAAATAATTCATCATCGACCTATGATGGATCATTTATAAAGTTAGACCACAACAGCATCCTTCCGCCAGAAAATTATCTTAACATACTTTCTTTTATTATTTGTATTATGTTACATTTACAATATACTCTTTTATTACAAGACTCACATTAACTACAGTATTAAGAAAAGTAGTTTAGTTGTAGCAATAAATTTATAATAAAATATAATTACCCTTACATATGATATTACAAGACAAAAACAAAATTGTTTCTCAATTGTAAATTAAATAGGGTTATTTTTATGAAGAAATTATTAATGTATATGAATTTTGAAAATAATTTTATATTAAGCGATAAAAAAGAGTCTAAAAAATGAATCTTATAATAAAGAAGGGAAGGGTAAACCAATAATATTTTAGACGAAGGGTACACGACATTGTTGGATGCTGTCTAGTAATATTTACACAACATAGAGATAAGATCGACAATGAAGCAATACTTTTCCTTGTACGATGAATGCCCCGTTAAAGTGTTATTAATTTCTATAACTTCAGGGAAAATAAGTTGTCACTACCTTTTTTTCCTTAAGAAAAATACTATAGAGATCTTGCTTAAAAATAAATTGAAATTTTTGTGAATTAAAGCAATATATATTTCTACTTAATAAAAGAATAATAATAATAATAAGTAATAATATATAATAATATATTTCTACTTCAGAGTTATAAGGTGTTTTTCTCAAACAAATGAAACATGTAATAAACAGATATTTCTTGTAAAAATGAGCAAATATTTGCTTGGAAAAAATGCATGAACTGTATTGAAAAATCAAGAGTCATTAGAAAAGTATAGTCACGTGGTGGAAAAACAATGAATTATGTTTTAAGACCGCTAGTATATATTTCATTTGAGTCCT
>PGTU02013053.1:0-83931 GCA_002896215.2 Cicer echinospermum | reverse complement strand
TGGTAGTGAGCAACTTTCCCTTTCTAACTCTACGCGAAACGAAGCTTAGATCTAGATGAAACGGGGAGGTTTGTGTTTTGCGGTTTTATAAAATCCCTAACGCTGTTTGTTCTTCGTTTTCGAATCAACGAGAGGGAGTGAAGTTAAGAAATCCTTATCCTATCTACCCACTAAGCCTTGGGTTTTCTAATCTTGATAGAAAGAGGAACGAAAAAGAAAGCAAAACAGAAGAAGAAGAAGAAATGGGTTTCGCGTAGAGGCAGCAGATGGAAGAAGATGGAAATCTCTGGATTTTCTTTCTTTCCTTTGTTCCTTTTTTGTTTTCCTTCCTTTCTATTTCCTTTCTTCCTTTTCCTTTATATCTTTTTCTTTCTTTCTATTTCCTTCTCTTTTCCCTCCACACAAACATATAAATATATATATATATATATATATAGTATAATGTAAGTTAATTAAATTAACAAATCTCTCAAACTATTAGATATTTGTAAATTATCCATTTCACACCGTAAGCGCATTAAATCCTCCGTAAAGGATTTCTGCGCACTTAATTTAATTTATTTATCATGAGTATTCTAAACGGCCATCAAAATATCTTTTTGAATCATATAAACTCCAAAAATATTATACTTTGTGCTAAAAAGTCCTCGAGCCAAAATCACAATAAACAAAGTACATAAAGTAATACTTTAAAATTTGGTTTCTAACATCACTAGTGAAGGTAGTCTTTTTTCCTTCTTTTCCTGGAGGAAGATGCGATGATCTTGGACGCATTGTGTGTAATATGTCCATGTGAGTTTGTAGCTAGTATAATAGTTTTCATGATGACGGGGTTTAGTCGCGTTGCTTGCCTTAGGTCAACATCTAGGAATTGCTTTGACGCTCTAGATTCTTGCATGAGAAAATCCTAAATTTATTTTTTTCGAATCAGAACTGTAGCTCTGATACCAGTGAATATGTCGTATTTCTTATGATTTTGACATAATAACAATATGGTATAAATACATAGGGAGTACAAGTAAAATAGAAAGCTAATTAAATCGTAATTAACTCAATTAATTACAATAAAGAGAGAAATTATCAGGCTATTAAATGGTAAGATAATATTCCTACAGTACAACTAATGAATAGTGTACAATTGACAAATCGTAACAAACAGTTAGTGTTGGAAATTGAAGTAGCATATGAATGACTGCCCGACCTTTATAAAAATCGATTAGAAGAATACACAAAGGTTGTATTGTTGCTGCATTAATATTTTGGAGCACTTGTGTAAAGATTTCCCCTTATACCTAAAACAATATTGCATTATGAAAAATCAGTTAAAAAAATAATTTTTTTAGAAAGCTACAAAAGAACGACTTCTCATTGAATAATTTTTAGATTATTTTTTAGGCCCATTTGTTACATTTTCTAAGAAAAAGTGATTTTTTACGAAAAATAACAGTAACAATGAGCCTAGATCAAATATCTTTCCATTGAGTATGCTGGAAACTAGTTTTGTTTTTGATTAAGTTGTTATCTGCATTGACATTAGAAGCCAATCCCCACCAACAAAAACTCATCAAATTATATCAAGGCACTAAAATAAGTGATGCTCTTATATGGCACATTGCAGGGAACCCTCGGTCAACCGAACAAGGAGAGATGGTGCAGAAAGTTGGTTGCCACAACAGTTGTGCGACTTGCCTACCTATCCCACCTCTCCAACCCAAGAGGAAAAATGGCGTAATCTCACGGAAGACATTTAAAAATAAGTTGTCAATGTTACAGCAATGTAGTCTATGAAAATCCAGATTCTTGTCCTACTCTATCAATAGAGGCCACACCTCAAGCAGAGCTCAACTTCCCTGAACATAGTAGCCACCCTACAAGAAGAAAGACCAATACAAAATTGGAAACCTTGTAAATTACATCGTTTTTGATGACGACCAAGAACACCAACTATGGACAATGCAGCAAGATCAAAAAGAAAGATCAAACCATCTTGAATAAGCTTCCAAATTCCAAATAATAAATGATTAAATGTAAAGGTATATGATACAAATCAATAGTTCAAATACATGAGAACAATTCATATTTACATATGCATTTAAAATGTTTTCGAAAATCAAAAACAACATTAACAAATCATTTAAAATCATTATTTTTGACAATTTGCATAAGTGTATTCGAATACACCATGTTGTATTCGAATACACTTAATGTCAGAGGCAAAACGTTAAATGGGTGTATTCGACTACACTCATCTGTAGTCGAATACAACTAAGTCAGTGGCCAGTGGTTATTCGACGACTACACCCATATGTAGTCGAATACAAGTTAAGCAGGGCTAAAATACATTAATCTGTATTCGACTACACTGATGTGTATTCGAATTACAAGATGTAAAAATTTGAATTTTTTGAACGTTACAAAGACGTGTATTCGAATACACATATACTGTATTCGAATACACCTGAAACATTACAATTTTTCAGATCTGGAATGCCTCTAAACATTGTAATTTTTTCATCAAAACTCTTGTATCAATGGCCACGAATCTGAAAGGATGTTTATGGAGTTAAATACCCCATAACTTCAGATCAAAAATCAACCATCCTTTAATTAATTCATTAAACAACTTTGAACAAAATTCTGATTTTTTCTAAGACTTGCATTAGATTTCATATCATTCTAAAAGTTCTCAAGTACTTGAATTACTATTGAGTTGTTATCAATATACACACATCTTAGATTTATTCAAACCTTATTGTATCATTGTGTACAAGTAAGATAGTGGTGTTGCTATCTTAGAAGTATTGTTAGAATTGTAGCAAGAATCCCAGGTGGAGAGTTGTTACATTTTCTGACAAGTATTGGATTAATCTCTTGTGGTGTGCAAGAGGACTGGACGTACCCTTGGTTTATAAGGGAACCAGGATAAATTTTAACGTGTTCATTTACTTACTGCAATTTTTATTAAGCCTTGTTCTTAAACTCAGAAAAATCCAATTACATCATATCACTAAAACAAGAAAATTTACTACACTTAATTACCCCCCCCCCCTCTAGGCGTACTTCTATACTTACATTTGGCATCAGAGCAGGTTAAGGTAACTTATCTTGATCAGTTATCATGGCTTCCGGCCACAACCTGTTTTTAGAGATGCTGGTAGCAGTACCAAGCCACCATGTTTTGTTGGAGAGCACTACGATTTTTGGAAAATCCGTATGCAAGCATATCTCGAAGCACAAGGAGATGACATATGGGATGCAGTTGAAAATGGTCTCATATATCCAAAAACTGTCATCAATTACAAAGAAGAAATAAAGATAAAAAATTCTGGACGAATGAGGATAAAAGAAAACTGCTTTTCGATAAAAAGGCTAAGAATATATTACAATCTTGCACTAGGAATGGATGAGTTTTTTCCGCAATCTCACTGTAAAACAGCAAAAGAAATATGGGATACGTTGGAAGTAACTCACGAAGGCACCATTGAGGAAAAAGATCCAAACTCAACACACTATCACAAGAATATGAGTTATTTCGAATGCAGCCCAGAGAATCTATTCTAGATTTACAGAAAAGTTCTTCTCCATTTAACCAATCATTGTGACAGCACTCGGAAAAATCTTCACAATGATGAACTAAATCTAAAAGTACTAAGGTCATTGACAAGGCATGCAACCAAAAGTTACAATCAATATCGGAAAAGAAAGCCTATCCAAGATTCTATTTCTGCACTATTTGGAAAACTTCAAGAGCATGAAATCGAACTCTCGGAAGGCTAGAACAAAAATGAAAGTCAAGAAAAGAAGAACAAAAATATTGCTTTAAAGACCGAATCAAGAGAACAAAGCAAAGATAAGATTCAGATGAAGATGAAAATATTATCCTTCTTGTTAAGAAATTTGGTAAATTTCTTAAAAACGATAGAACATTCAAAAAAGAAAGCTTCAAGAAGAAGATAATTCTAGCATCAAATCAAAACTTCACTTGCTTCGAATGTGGAAAACAAGGACATATTAAAGCAGAGACTGCCCAAACCTTGCTAAGAAGAATGTCAACAGAAAGAAAGACTTCAAGAAAGCATACATAGCTTGGGAAGACAATGAAGTAAGTTCATCTTCAGAAACAGAAAGTGAAGATGCGCCAATGTTGCATTAATGGCCTCGCATCAATCAGATGATGAAGAGGTTAGTAATATAGACTCTCCTCATTATAATAAGACTAATAATGAATTAATTATAGAATACAATGATGCTCAAAACGCAATAAAGAATTACTTATTGAATGTAAAAATCTGTGTAAACTAGTATCAACACAAAAGAAACAAATCTCAAGTTTACAAGAAAAAGTTGATATTATGGAGAAAAATTCTGGAAAAACTAAAACAGAATTCTGCATGCAATAAATGTGAATCCCTCTCTTTCAAATTGTTCAATTAAATAGAGTGATTGAAACGGTACGAAAAGGGACAATTAGGATTGGAAAATGTTTTAACATGCAAAGATACTCAAATGATAAAAAGTGGTCTTGGATATTCAAAATTTGATAAACCAAATTGAACAAAACTATTTTTGTTAAAGCAAGTAGTCAATCTAATCAGAAAGATTATAGTTATGAAAAAGGATGATCTTTATAATAGAAAATTACTCAAAATAAATCTCATACATATGCTACTAATAGTAGATTTAATCCTACTTGTTCTTATTGTGGTCTCTTCATGGTCATACACCTAATACATGTCATATTAGAAACATTAGTGTTCCAAAAGGTCATTTCATATGGGTAAAGAAAGTACTAACCATCAAGGACCAAAGCACATTGGGTACCTAATAAAGTTGATTTCAATTTTGTAGGTAAGCAAACAAAAGACTCAAACATGTGGTACTTGGATAGTGGCTGCTCCCAAACACATGACGGTGATATAACAAAATTTTCAGCTTTAACACTTGAGTCAAAGGGACATGTAGTATATGGAGACAACAACAAGGAAAAATTTTAGGCATTGGAAAAGTTGGTACAGCACCATCTCCCTCAATTGAAGATGTCTTATATGTTGAAGGTCTAAAACATAATCTCATAAGCATCAGCCAGCTTTGTGACAAAGGATACAAGATAGTTTTTTAATAAAGATGAGTGCGTCATCCAAAATGAAGCTACAAATGAAACTCAGTTTGTTGGTAAGCGTTTCAAAAACTTTTCATACTTAATTTTGAAGATTTATCCTTAAAAATGAAATGTCTTTTGGTAAGCGACAATAATGATGCTTGGCTATGGCATAAGAGATTTGCTCATATTCACATGGATCATTTAAACAAATTGGTCAAGCATGATCTTGTTGTAGGCTTACCAAAAATAAAATTTATAAAGGATAAATTATGTGACGCTTGTCAAAAAGGCAAACAAACAAAAGTTCTTTCAAACCTAAAAATGTCATTTCAACTTCTAGACCACTACAATTGATACATATGGATTTGTTTGGTCCATCAAAGAACCAAAAGTCTTGGTGGAAACTCATATGGACTAGTTATTGTTGATGATTACTCAAGGTTCACTTGGACCTTATTTTTAGCAAATAAAAATGAAGCTTTTAAGGCATTTAAAAACTATGCCAAGCTAGTCCAAAACGAAAAATCTGCCAAAATTATATCAATTAGAAGTGATCATGGAAGGGAATTTCAAAATACTTCATTTGAAGAATTTTGTGAAGAAAATGGCATTTTTCACAATTTTTCTGCACCAAGAACACCACAACAAAATGGGGTCGTTGAGAGAAAGAATAGATCCTTGATAGAGCTTGCTAGAACTATGCTAAGCGACTCAAATCTACCAAAATACTTTTGGGCAGATGCTGTAAACACAGCATGCTATGTTTCCAACCGGGTAATTATTAGGCCAATTCTTAAGAAAACTTCATATGAACTTTACAAAGGTAGAAAACCCAATATCTCTCACTTCCACATTTTTGGATGTAAGGTTTTGTGTTAAATAATGGTAAAGACAACCTTGGAAAATTTGATGAAAAAGCTGATGAAGGTATATTTCTCGGTTACTCTTTATCTAGTAAAGCATTTAGAAATTTTTAATAAAAGAACCTTATTAGTTGAAGAATCAATGCATATGTAACCTTTGATGAAACTAACCCATAAAAGAGGAAAATATTATTTCTTGTGATGATGATGATGCTTTTGAAAGCAATGATCCAAGCAAAGAACTTCAAACTAATCAACCACAACATGAAAGTGGAGTCAATATTGAAAGGCAAAGTGATGATCTTCCTAAAGAATGGAGAACCCATAGATATCACCCTATTGACAACATCATAGGTGATATAAATAAAGGAGTCACAACAAGGTTAAAAATTACAAGATGCTTGCTTAAACATGGCATTTGTTTCTCAAATCGAACCCTCCAAAATTGGTGAAGCACTTAAAGATGATCAATGGATATTCGCCATGCAAGAAGAACTCAATCAATTCAAAAGAAGCCAAGTTTGGGAACTTGTTCCTAATCCTGGAAATAAACACATCATTGGTACAAAATGGGTGTTTAAAAAATAAACTAGATGAAAATGGCATAGTTGTTCGCAACAAAGCTAGATTGGTCGCTCAAGGATACAATCAAGAGGAAGGGATAGACTTTGACGAAACATTTGCTCCGGTAGCAAGATTAGAGACAATACGTCTACTATTAGCATATGCTTGCTCCATGAATTTTGAACTATATCAAATGGACGTGAAGAGTGCCTTTCTCAATGGGTACATAAATGAAGAAGTCTATGTCAAGCAGCCCCCTGGGTTTGAAGATTCCAAAAATCCCTCACACGTTTACAAATTGAAAAAGGCTCTTTATGGTCTAAAACAAGCTCCAAGAGCTTGGTATGACAGATTAAGCACCTCTTTATGTGAACGAGGATTTGACAAAGGAGAAGTTGATAAAACGTTATTTGTCAAAAGAGAAAATGGTCACACATTATTGGTTCAAATTTATGTTGATGATATAATATTTGGATCAACCAACAAGGATATATGTGAAGAATTCTCTTTAATAATGCAAGGAGAATTCGAAATGTCCATGATGGGAAAATTAAACTATTTTCTTGGACTTCATATCAAGCAACTTGAGCACGGCATCTTCATCAATCAAGCCAAATATTGTAAAGAATTACTAAAGAAATTTGAAATGGAAAATTGCAAAGAAAGTACAACTCCAATGGGCTCCGGAACATATGTTGATAAAGATGCATCAGGAATTTCCATCGACATATCCAAATATCGAGGTATGATTGGATCATTATTATATCTAACGGCCAGCTGGCCAGATATCATGTTTAGTGTTTGTTTGTGTGCAAGATTTCAGGCAGATCCGAAAGAATCACATCTAGTAGCTGTTAAAAGAATTATGAAGTATCTGAAAGGAACAACAAATGTAGGCCTATGGTATCCCAAGGGTAGCATATGTAGCCTAGTAGGATACTCTGATTCGGATTATGCGGGATGCAAAACAGACCGTAAAAGCACCAGTGGCACATGTCATGTCTTAGGAAATGCCCTTGTTTCATGGTCTTGTAAAAAGCAAGCTTGTGTTGCACTTAGTATTGCTGAAGCTGAATATATTGCAGCAGGAAGCTGTTGTGCCCAGATTCTCTGGCTCAAACAGCAATTACATGACTATGGAGTTGATCTCGGATGCATTCCCTTAAGATGTGATAACACAAGCGCAATAAACATCTCAAAGAATCCAATCATGCACTCCAGAACTAAACACATCGATATCCGACATCATTTTCTACGGGATCATGTACTTAAGGTAATGTTGAGGTAACATTTGTTAATACACACAATCAATTGGCCGATATATTTACAAAACCGTTACCTAAAGACTCATTTTATAAAAATCCGAAGAGAACTTGGTATTTTGAGTGAAAATGATCTTTAACCATTGCATGATATACATAGTTTGCCATATCTCTTATGTCTTATTGATTATTGCTTTTTGATATATGAATTTGTGTATTACATGATGCAATCTTCATAAAAAACTGAGTTTTTAAGCAAAACTGTGCTTATGTAGTCGAATACAAATGTCTGTATTCGAATACAAACTTTCCCAGATTTCCTGTATTCGAATACAAAGGATGTGTAGTCGAATACACGTTCCCAGAAAAATGTGTATTCGAATACAAGAAGGTGTAGTCGAATATACCTTCGCGTTTTTGCCTAGATATAAAAGTTGCTACACATAAGTTAGGGTTATTTCATTTGGTATTCAAATACAGCCCCAGTTTCTTCTCTCTTCTCTCCCAAACTCATCCATCCTCCTTCCACTTACTTACCCATTCACCCAACCTAACAAAATCCATTACTCTTTACTTCCTTCTTGTCACCCCTGTTCAAATCTCTCACATCTCTCACATTTTCTCTAAAACCCACTTTCACCAAAAAAATACCCCTTCTCACCATGGATGCCCGCAAACGAGGACCACACACCAAACATGCAGTAGTAGGTCCCTCACGAAAACGAACCAAGAATCCTAACATCACGGATCTATCCCAGCTTCTACACACACCGGGGGAAATTGATCGTTTTCGCACTTTCTACTCAGACAAGCGACTTATTATCCCAAAATATGGTACTTTGGACTCTTTCTCTGACTTTAAATTTCCTGCGTTGCTTAAAGCACAACATGTTGAAGAGTTTATCGGCTGCAAAGGTCCAATTTATCCAGATTTGGTTAGGGTTTTTTATTGTAATCTCATACAAGAGGGAAAACTGCTAGTCTCGCGCGTTAAGGTAAAGTTATCCGTTTAAATACCAAAACCATTGGAGAAATTCTGAATATTCCTTTTAATGGTGAACAATTTTGTCCAAACAATTTATGTGAATGGGGTGATATTTCTAAGTATGATGCGTATGTCTCCCTCTGTCGGTTTGATCGCCGCACCATGGAACAAAAGAGAGCTCAGGCAGGTTCCAAATATGCCCAGCAACGGTATGGTGTGGGAAATCTTACTGTTGATTATCGGCTTCTACACTATTTCCTTAGCTACATTCTGGTTCCGAAGGCTGGAAATTACTCCCAAATTTCGGAGTTTGAACTGCAAATTATGAATTTCATGTTTGAAGGTCGTCAACTTAATTGGGCATTTTTTGTGAAATCTATCATGCTTGGATCTCGCGAAGCAATTGGCTTACCCTATGCAAAGGAAGTTTCACGGATTTTGGAACACTTTGGTGTGGACTTCTCTGATGAAGTTATGTTTACACCCACCAAAGAAAATCTGATGGATTTAGGTGTCTTGCCTAGCATGAGGATCATATGGAATGAAGAGCTTAAAGCATTTGTGCATAAAGGTGATCATGGTCAACCATCTGAAAATGCACCAGCGGACAATGCTGGACCCTCCAACACTGCTGCTCAAGGAGATGAAGATGGCGAGGAAACTGCATCTGATGATGATTATATCTCCAATCAAATGATCATGACTCGCCTTGATTCTTTCCAAACCTTCTTCCAAACTCAATTCGACAAGTTGACCACCTCTATCGACACTCGCTTCACCACTATTGAAACTACTATTGCTCGCAATCATGACGCACTATCTCAAGACATTAGTAATTTATCAGACAAACTTGATCATTTCCACATTCCGACAGATTTTGATTAAGTTCTTTAGTTTTGTACTAAGTTAACTTTTCGCATTCTGTATTACTGTGATATTTGCTTTATGAACTCCTTTGTCGTTTTAATTCTGGTGTATTTTGTATTACTCGTTTCGGGACTTGTTATGTATTCACTTCTATGATATTCTGACTTAATTTCCATTTCTGCTATTCTTGTTCCCTTATATGCCTTTTGTGTATGATTTTGCTCGCAACGTGTATGTCTCTTTTTCTTTTCTATTCTTCTTCTTTTTGATCATGTCAAAAGGGGGAGAAAATTTGGTGTTGTTGTTGCATTTCAAACCTTGTAGGCACTCAAAAACAATGTTCAAATCATCACATACAACGGGGGAGTATGCACCTATTACGGGGGAGCAAAGATTTCAACATCACACTCTCTTCACAACAACATTTTGTCATAATCAAAAAGGGGAGAATGTAAACTACATGTTTTTGATGACGACAAGACCACCAACTATGGACAATGCAGCAAGATCAAAAAGAAGATCAAACCATCTTGAATAAGCTTCCAAATCCAAATAATAAATGATTAAATGTAAAGGTATATGATACAAACCAATAGTTCAAATACATGAGAACAATTCATATTTACATATGCATTTAACATGTTTTCAAAAATCAAAAACAACTTTAACAAATCATTTAAAATCATATTTTTGACAATTTGCATAAGTGTATTCGAATACACCATGTTGTATTCGAATACAACTTAAGTCACAGGCAAAACGTTAAATGGTGTATTCGACTACACCCATCTGTAGTCGAATACAAGCTAAGTCAGTGGCCAAGTGTATTCGACTACACCCATAAGTAGTCGAATACAAGTTAAGTCAGAGGCTAAAATACATTAATCTGTATTCGACTACACTGATGTGTATTCGAATACAAGATGTAAAATTTGAATTTTTTGAACGTTACAAAGACGTGTATTCGAATACACATATACTGTATTCGAATACACCTGGAAACATTACAATTTTTCAGATCTGGAATGCCTCTAGAACATTGTAATTTTCATCAAACCTCTTGGATCAATGGCCACGAATCTGAAAGGATGTTTTATGGAGTATAAATACCCCATAACTTCAGATCAAAAATCAACCATCCTTTAATTAATTCATTAAACAACTTTGAACAAAATTCTGATTTTTTTCTAAGTACTTGCATTAGATTTTCATATCATTCTAAAAGTTCTCAAGTACTTGAATTACTATTGAGTTGTTTATCAATATACCACATCTTAGATTTATTCAAACCTTATTGTATCATTTGTACAAGTAAGATAGTGGTGTGCTATCTTAGAAGTATTGTTAGAAGTTTTGTAGCATGGACGTACCCTTGGTTATAAGGGGAACCAGGATAAATTTTAACGTGTTCATTTACTTACTGCAATTTTTATTAAGCCTTGTTCTTAAACTCAGAAATCCAATTACCATATCACTAAAAACAAGAAAATTTACTAACACCTAATTCACCCCCCCCCCCCTCTTAGGCGTACTTCTATACTTACAAACCTTTGTGCCATTCCTTGGATATTTGCATGGACTCAAACCAGATTTGTTCTTCCTGCTTGGCTCCGAGTCGAAGCAGGTTTAAAAGGTGCTTGTGAGAAAGGTGAAACAGAAGAGCTTATAGCCATGTACAAAGAGTGGCCTTTCTTTCAAAGCACTATAGACCTAATTGAGATGGTTTTTGGGAAAAACAGATATTTCTATTGCTAAGCATTAGGATGAGGCTCTTGTGTCGGATAATAGACAAGAACTTGGTCGTCAACTAAGGAACGAGCTCATTACAACTGGGAAGTTTGTCATCGTTATTAGTGGCCACGACAAACTTCTGCAAAGTAATAGGACATTGAAGAGGTTGATTGAAAACAAACTTCCTTTTCTTAATCCCATCAACATGTTGCAAGTGGAGATACTTAAGAGGTTAAGACGTGACGATGATAACCTTAAAGCCATAGATTTTCTACTTATAACCATTAATGGTATCGCCGCTGGGATGAGGAACACCAGCTAATTTCTCAGCAACTATAATTTTCACAAGTTTCCATTCTTATTTAATGACCATTTCTATAATCAAGGGTGAATATATGCATAACCACCAAGTTTAGTATAGTGTGTGCCAAGTAAATCATTTTTCCCACCAAGTCATTATGTGATTTTTATTAACTTTGGCACTTTCCTCCTCATATGATTTTGATCAATCACCAAGTCTAGTATAATGTGTGCCAAGTAAATCATTTTTCCCACCAAGTCATCATATGATTTTATTAACTTTGGCACTTTCCTCCTCATATGATTTTGATCAATCACAACACTCAGAAGTTTGCATCCAAGCTTGTCTAAGAGATACATATTCCTTGCTTTGAGTAATCCACCTCAATTTCCAAGAAATACTGAGTTGCCCAAAGTCCTTCATCTCAAACTCAGTTGATAATTTCTCCTTGAGTAGTTGTCTCTTAGCCAAATCATCTCCTTGTTGAGACAAAATCCCTAAATGTTCTTTTAAAGATAACAAACTTATATGATTAATGATAAAGAGATTTTGATTCATGTTATCTAATGTGTGCTTTTGAATTACTTATTTTAAATAGTTTATGATCTAGACAACATCAAGAATCACAAGGCAAGTCACATCATGACAATATTACACTGATATCATCAAGGGAATCTTTGCACTTAATTCCAACAAAATATTCTACAAAAAGTAATCACAAGAATAATGATATAAATGCAAAAGGAATATTATCCTAAAAGATCATCTTTAAATATCAAGAAAAAGGTTTTCCCATTCATTTTTTCCTATTCAATATCAATGACAAAATAGAAATCAACCCTAAAAGACCGAACAATCATATTGATCATGTTCATAAGGTTCAACGAAAATCAGAATGTTTGCACTAAAAGATAAAAATGAAAAGTATTATTGTAAAGTTTCAAGAGAAAAGACTACTACAGTAAAAAGGAGTTTCCTAGTTGCTAAATTAGTCTCAGATAACATGCACAACAATCATCTTCTCTCTCTAGTACAAAAAGCAAAAAATGGTCAAATCATAACGTTCTAAAGTCACGAATCCCAACTAAATCTTCATGGCAAACAAGAACAACAATTGTATTGCATTGGACAACGTGTCTAATACTCATATTGTCTCTCATATAAGAAAAAGTGGAGCTTTTTCACTCCTATATATATAGAAGATACATCAAAACATTGAAGATCGAGAGTTTTGCATTGAATCATATCTCACTTTCCTAAGTGCTCATCAATCAAATAACTCTTCAATTATCAAACACTCTCAAGCTTACTACTATATTTGTGGATCAATATTTCTAAGTGTGTTTCTATGCAAATCTTTCATACTTTAGTTGGTTTGAAAATAGATCCCAAAAACAATCATAGACTTGTAAACATTCTCAACCTCTTTTGAAGTGGAAAAAATGATTGACTGATTATAATTTTCTATAATCCGCTAGAGAATCAAAGAATATTGTTGTTAGTCTGTTGTGGTAAAGAAAATGACGGTTGTATAGTGCAAGTGACTAAAAAGATTAAAGGTGTAGAAGTTGAGAGCGTTCTCAAGCACCATAGTGAAAAATTGCACTAGTTGTGAGGACTAGTTGTATACTTGAATGAACTAGGATACTTTTAATGTGTGAATTCTTTTATCCTTACTCTTAATTATTTTGTCAACGCACACTCATCATATTTACTGTATTTACTGAAGTAAACATACAACTACTTTGATTTAAAAATCCTTTAACATTTTGAAATATACAAATTTTCATTTACTAACTCATAAAATATCCAAGTTTATTTTGAGATCATTTTATCATTAGTACATATTTTAAAAGAGTCACAATTCAAATTTCTCTTCCTTGTAACTAATATTTCCACTTACTTCTATCACAATAATTTTATTAACCATAAACAAAAAGTACAATCAGTTTAGCTAGAGATTAACCACAGAGTTGCTACCAAATTGGACATAGAATGAATTGAGAAACTAATTAACGAGAATTTTTTTCTAGACAATGCCTAGTTGATATTTAAAAAATCCTTGCTAATTTGAAGCTAATTCATAGTAAAAAAATTTGTCAACAATTTTCCCTAGCTACATAGCTGTGATTTGTCATGGCAATTTCATAGCAAATACTTTGTAAGCAATTTTGCTGTTTTTCCTAATTAATTCATTGAAACCTATTTTGAGAGTGAGAGATCTTATATGTTATATCAATTGACATTCTATTTGATAAAATTGAGATTAAATAACAATACATTTAAAAATATTTTTCTAATCGAAAATAGAATCAACAACTGATCACTATAAAATAACATATGCCCAGAGTAATAATTAACTATTCTGATACATGGATACCAAAAAAACTATCAAATCTTCAAGATACTAGTAACTCATATAACTGGCGTGAAATTCCATAATGATGTTTGACTTTAGCTTTTAGAAATATATAATAGATGAACACATAAATATGAATGATAGAAACAAGAAAACAATACAACTAATTAAGAAGATAAAAATAATGGAAAAATAATAATGGTTGAGAGCGGGTATTAATCGACATTTATCGTACTAGTAAATTTAAGAATTAAGCAATTGAAAGATAAGGACAAACATAAAAATCTGAACTCATTCTCATCATTCTGTTACCCACTTCTCTCTAACCCTAAATTATCTCCTCTCATTTTCTCATCTCCCTCCACAACTACTCCGGCGAGGACAGCCTATCAGGCACCGCCACCGACCACCGCGCGCGACCTTGCGTCCCTGCGTAAGTGATTTCCAG
Organism: Cicer echinospermum; assembly: GCA_002896215.2. Taxonomy (NCBI): domain Eukaryota; kingdom Viridiplantae; phylum Streptophyta; class Magnoliopsida; order Fabales; family Fabaceae; genus Cicer; species Cicer echinospermum. The sequence goes on along the minus strand of PGTU02013053.1, from coordinate 69,450 downwards.
CCTCCACAGTGAAGAAGTTCAACAAATAGGTAATGATTCTTTATTTTAGGATTTTTTTTTAATTAGGAATTTTGTGATCGATTTTCTGGTTGATTTTGTACTGTGTGTCCGTTGAGATTGCTTCTTCTTCAGTTCTTCTTTTGATTCATGCTTGTTCTTCTTCAGTTTTTATTTTATTTTATTTTTTTATTATTTGTGATTTATGTTTTTGCATTGTGTTTGTAAGGTTTTGTCCAATTCGACACTGAGGTCTGCTCCGCTTTTAATGCAATTGACAAGTTACAATTTGACATTGTCCAATGTTAATTGTTTGTGGCTTTGATAAACACGCATATATATAATACAACAACAAACTACCTCTTCAATTCAACATATATATTTCAGATATTGCTTACCCACTAGCTGCATAAGTTTTAAAACCACTTTGACTATGTCTGTTTTAGTACCTGCTTCGGTTTGAGTATTGCAATTTTAAATTGAACATTTTTTACTCAATCTCTTACTGTTACTGAAAGCTAACTTTTTTTTAGGAAAATTATAATCTGTGAATTTTATTTTGTTATTGTTAAAAATTTATTTTTTCTAAATTAATAAAACATATTACTCTCTGCACAAGTATCAATTTTGGGAAAATGTTTTGGGATGTAGAAAATAATAAAACATATTACTCTCTGAACAAGTATAAATTAATAAAACATATTACAACTAACAAGTATCAAAGAAAATGTTCTGGGGATGTAGAAATTATAAAAGTTGCAATTTCTTTAAGTGGTTTGATCATGATATTATTGATGGAAGGCATTTGAAGATCAAAAGGCAGAAGAGAAAAAATATGAAGCTGAAAAATGTTTTATGTAGTACAATAAGATGACCGAAAATTCAATTATGTTTGAGTTTGTATGTTTTGGGATCACTTTGGTGCTAGTAACAATGTTTTTGTCTGGTGGTTGGAGTCTAATGTATTTGAAGTAGTCAAAGTATTATTTTTGTAATAAATGTATTTGTGTTGTTTTTGTTGAATCAATGAAATGTGTTGTTTTTTATTTGTGAACTCATGATTTTGTTAGTGAAATGTGCTGTTGTTCTTAATAATCTATGTTCGTTTATGAATAAAAGGAACATAACTTGTGTTGTCGTTAATGAACAAGCAAAGAAGTAAGAAATTGGTCGAAGTCGAAACACAAAGAGAGTGTAAGACATTTTTCATATATGAAAAATTGTAAATGAAGAATGATTAAAAAGATAATAATGACCATGAATCCTAAACTAGAGAAAAAGAGAAGAAAAATATAAAGTAATTTTTTTTTTTCATTTTAGATCCCTTAATTTATTTTTTATTCCATTTTTAACAAAAAAATATAAATAAAAGACCAAAATAGAATGAAAAAATAATTAAAACACTAAAATAAAATAAAACAATAAGTTACAAGACTTAAAAGAGTAATTTAACCTATTTTATAATTATACATACAAAAAAAAGTGGCTAAGAGCGGATGTTTATCCGAAATCAATGTAAATATTTTACGTTGTTTCACACCAAAAATATCCCTTAAATCCTTTTAAAAGATCAGTTTTTTCTTTAAAAAAAATAAGCTTACTTTTTTGTTTAAATTCATGAATTCATTGAGCAGTTTCTGAAAGGGAAAATCTTTCTGTAATGGTGGCAAGCACAGTACTCTCCAATTTTCCATTGCATTTTACTTGTTGCCCTTCCTCTGCACACAAAAATCCCCAACCTAATCTCTCTCTCCGCTTCAACCCTCCTTTGAATAGAGCCTTCAGGTTCGATTCCCACTCTCCTATTTTTCGGTGGTTAGAGTTTCTGTGTTTTCAGTTCATTCTATAAGAATGAATTTCTAGTTATAGTAATCTAAATTGTAACAGCTATAATCTTTCAGGTCAAGATTTTGCGTTGCCGCAATATTGCCACAAAGGCTTCCCCGTCGAGTATTTAGAGTACATGGCTTGGTAGGTGATGATGATTCTCTCACTTCCCCTCTACCAGATTTACACAATTCTGAAGCGGTTAGTATTTCTTCCCCCCCTCTCTCTCTCTATATATATAAATAGTAGATTAGTGAAGTAGTTAAATCACACAATGGTGTAGACTGCAAACTTAGAACCATGGTTTGTTAGATGATACCTATGTAGCATGGACATTGTCATGCACACCAGACATAACACTGATTGACATGTGTCGATACCAATAATAATTGAAACAAATAAATTAAATTAATTGAACGTAATCAATGTGCCAGAATGAGACATTGACATGTCTCGGAAACCAAAACACGTCTTCAATTAGAAGTTCAGTTATAGAGGAGAGGATGATACTACCATATGTTTCCTATATTTTTTTTTTATAAAAGTAGAATTTGAAGATAAAATTTAGAAAAGATATAAAATTAGTTTGAATGTGACAAAACTGTTAGAGCCGTTGGTTTAGAATATGGAGTATGCATAAAACTGTAAATGACATACACTCAAACAAATAGGCTTCCGGATAAGGGTAGAAAGCGATGTAGTCAATTGCAGCCACAATTGTAGTACGACGTTGTATCGTAGTTGTCGAACCCTATGCAATACGTTGAAGTGGCATGGGTTAGGGTTGCAGCTGTAGCACCGTTCGTGGGGGCGCAATCACAGAGTGAATAGCCGAGAAGAAGCCATAATAGTGATTTTAATTGTGAAAAGTCTAAAATGCCCTTGATTTTTTATCGTTAAGGGTTATTTTTAAGGTTTTTTGTCTTTAAAACAATGCATTAATTTTTGGGTTAGTTGCAACTTTGTTTCGTTGATTTTCTCATTCACAAATTTGGTCCCTCTATTTTGATATTCACAATTATAGTCATTCTATTTAATTGGACGACCTTTAATCTCTTCCCTTGGGACCTTTTTCTCCATATCTCCTCTATTTTAATCGTGCCCTAATTTATAATGGAATAAATGAATCATATCCAAACTGCAAATTGGATTTATTGGCTGTCAATAGAACTTACATGTTACATATAAAAACAAAAAAAGTGGGCATTAGGATTCTTTATACATGTTCTAATTATTGAATTTAGTTAGTCAGATATATTTCAAAATCAATGCTATCCCAATCTATTGCTCTCTTCATGGACAATATTGTGTAATAGGAAAATTCAACAAGGTATTGAATCATACCAAGTACAAAAGTGATAAGTTTGAATATCTTCCCAACCCAACAAATGTGCATTAAATGTTGGGTAGCATAACCAACATAACACCAGGAACTGCATTTGTTCCTTTAATTCATATAAAGTATTGATTTTGTCATTGTTAAATCACTCTTTAGTTATTCAAAATAATTTGTTGTGGGATTAAATATTTCCGGACTCTTTCTCTCCAGCCCTTATCCCACTTTTGCACTTCATTACTATTTGGGTCAAGAATAAATTTTGGTCATCTAATGCCTACCAGTATTCATGGTGTGTTGGTGGAATGGCCTCTATCCTTAGGAAGTTGTACACAATATTATTAACCAGATTATTCAATTCCTTCCTAAGTGATGAACTTAATATTAAAACCAACTTGTTTAATATTAATTCCAATTTAACAATAATAGATTCAAAACTTATTCAAAACTAAGATTCAAGAAACACATGTATTATCAAGATAAAGAGTATAGAGATAGAGAAGTGTGCACCAAGGATTTTTATACTGGTTCAACTATCTATTCGATACTCTACATCCAGTCCCGAAATCACTTACTGATTCCAGCCTTTACTAGAAATGATTTGAGTATGTTTACAGACTTTCCAGCACTTCAATGCCTATACATCTAACTCAACATCAATCTAGAACAACAACCAATCTATCCTTAAGAACTAATCACCAAGCTCTAGCAAGATCAGATTGAGATCTCTTTTAGATGATCACACACACTCTAAAAAATGACCACCAGTTTCACAATACTGGATTTCCACTCTCTTTCTTTTACAAAGATGGTTCTTTCAAAAAGACTAAAACACTTGATTCAATCACAATGAATTCTCACACTAAGTATTTGCCAATAATGTTTGTGAGTTACAATAATTTTTCTCAAAGTGTATTTTTCGAAAAGCTAATGAAATTCTTTCAGTTCTTTCTATCTGTTATAAAAATTGTGATTGATTCAGTTTATATAGTTTCAGAAAAACTTCAAAAAATCGATTTCCCAATCGATTTTATTAATGCGTATTACCAGATCAATTGATTTCCTAATCGATTTCGCATTTATTGTTTTTCTTGAAATTCTTGAAATAGATGAACTAATCGATTTGCTAATCGATTTTTTTAATGCATATATCAGAAACTGATACTCAGTTCATATCAGAGTCGATTGAATAATCGATTATAATTGTTTTGTTCAAAATGCGAGATCAAACAATCGATTACTCAGTCGATTCACTTTCATTAACATAATCGATTTGGCAATGGGCTAATTTCTCCCTGTAACTCAGACACTTAATCAAATCGATTTGCCAATCGACTGATTTGTCCCTGTAACTCAGATATTTAATTAAAATCGATGTGCCAATCGATTATGCAATATGTTTATGATAAATGATGAACTAATTCATTCATGCAATCGATTAACTAATTGATTAGTAGAAAGCTTGTAACTTAAGAAAAGTATATCAATCGATTGTCCAATCGATTTCTTTTAATCATAGAACACAGGTCTGATAAAAACATTTAAGTAATCGATTTGCTAATCGATTAACTCAGTGAAAACTTTGTTCTATGAATCAGAAAATTGATTAACCAATTGATTGATTAACATACTTATTTTATGATTTCAATTTTAATTGACAAATATTAGATGTGTGAAATCATAATGATGAATCTAACTAATAAACACTATGAACAATAGACAAATTTACACATAATCTTCAAGCCTTGTATGATATGATCAATCTTTGCTTGATTGCTTGAGATCCAAGATTTGTCCAAATGAAGTGTTTGATTCTTTCCTGAAATGTATCTCAACCCAAACTATTAGATTAATCAGATAATGCATATACATTGTATGTTTGGAAGTTATATCAAAATCATAGTCAAGGAGGCATATATCTTACAATGTGAGTATGAATTCTTTGCATGTCTACATTTGTATGTTTGTATGCATGCATGTATGTTCCAACATTAATCATACCTTGAAGGTAGAAACCAAGCATCGTCTTCCATAAAAATATTTGCTTTTCGATAGCTCCTTTTTATCTCAGTATACAATAATGCTATGCATATGCAGGGTGCTAGTATTGACTTAAATCATCCAAGAAGAAGTTTACTTGTACAATTTACATGTGACTTGTGTGGTGAAAGAACAAAGAGGCTTGTAAACCGATTAGCTTATGAAAGGGGGGCCATTTTTATACAGGTATCTATTACTTGTTGATTCTTGTTGTGAACTTTGTATGTTCAATCATTTTTTTAAAGATTATTAGCATGATTTCTTCCTTTTTTTGTAATCCCTATTCATGGTTGAGGATTGAGTTAGGCCCAATTCAATTTTTCAAATGATTTACAATTTACCAAAGCCTGTCGTAGATCCGCTGGTTCATCCATTATCAGATCATTATTGGTCCACTCAGTTCATGCTCTAGGTTTCTATACAGTCCTAGATGTTAGGGGTGTGTGATGAGCCTCACATTGGATAGTGAAATGGCATGAATCGTGATTACATGCGGTGAAGCTTTCACTTTATGCACTAATTTTTTTAGGTTGAGTAAAGCTTGAAACCCAAATTCTAAGAGTTTTTATATGGTTAAGATAGGACCTCTCTAACTTAGCAAAGTGGGAGAGTAGGATTGTAAAATTGTGTGATTTCACATTTAAAATTTCATTTTCTATAACATAGGGCAATGGGGATCTCTCTATGGGGGAGAGGGTAAAGCACATGTAGCACTAAGACTTTTGTAGATAGAGTAAATATTATTATGTTATACATAGTTCATGTAGCTAGTTCTTGCTTATAGTTAAATATTATAATGTAAATATTATATTATAGTAGATGGGCTGTAAGTATTCTGACCGTTAGTATTACTGTAAATTAGGGTTGTTTAATACCCTTTGTCTATATAAAGAAATTCCGCTGTGTAGTTGAAACACACGGGTTATTCACAATATGTCTCTCAATACTCTTTATATTCAACGTGGTATCTAGAGCCAACTGAGAGACAACTCTAATCGTCAACTACCTGGTCGACCTACTGTCTCCGGTGAATATTTTCTTTGGCAAACTGTGTTCTCAACTCCGGTTTTTCCCCTCTGCTGTTGATACGCTGATTCCTCAACTTTTGTTCAGCCGTTCACGCCCTACCATCGCTGCCGTCACTGCTGTCACTGTTTCTGACGAGTTTTTTCGACGAACGACCACTCCAGCAGCGTCGTACACCTCAGATCGGCGAAACCCTTCCGCTACGTCATCAACAACTCCCTCATGCGCCCTCACGCGCCGCCTGTCCTCACACGCGTGAGATCCACGCGCCGCCCATTGCCACTGCGCGTGACGGGGCGTTCGGCTGCCGTTCACGGTGCCGCTTCTTCCACCGCACTCGCCTCGGCCCCCTGCTTCCATATCTGCCCTCAGTTTTCAGTTTCAAGTTACGGGATATACGAGTTCCTGTTCAAACAACCCCTGTTTTCCCGATTCCGACGCGTTTTCTAACAATCTGTGCTGACCATGGCGTATCAGTCTGAAACAAAGAGCATCTTCACCAACTACATCACTTCTACTCTCTCTGTTGAAAAATTGAATGGATCAAATTATGATAGTTGGGCTGCCGACATCAAACTATGGCTACGTGGTCAAGGTTACGAGGATCATCTCACTCAAAACCCTGAAAAGGTGAGTGTGACTAAAACATCCAAATGGAGTCAGATCGATGCTCAGTTGTGTAGTGTCATTAAGTCTACACTTCATCCAGATATTAAACTGATTTTTCGTCCGCATCTCACGTGTGAATCGGTTTGGAGTCAAGCAAAGACACTCTATACTAACGACACACAACGTCTCTATAGAGTTTGTCACCGCATGTTGAATATCATTACTCCGAAATCACTTGATGGCTCTATTTCTGCATATCTTGGCACCATTCATAGTGCACTTCATGACTTTAATGAGCTTCTCCCTCCTGCTACAAGTAATCCAGCTGAACAGAAGAAGGAGTTGGATCAACGCAGCACCTTCTTCATGCTTCTTGCACTCTATGGCCTACCCCAGGAGTACTCTGCAACTCGTGATCAAATTTTGGGGTCTGTTACTGTTCCGGATATGTCTACTACTTCAATAATCCTCCTTCGTGTACCAGCAAAACATCCAGTTGAGCAGTCTATTACTTCCATTCCGGGTGACACTGCTGCCCTTGCATCTCAGGGACATAATCAGCATCGTTCTCGTGGAGGACCATCCAACTCTAAGCCTCGTCCCAAGTGTGAGCATTGTCATCGGGTTGGACACACTATTGATCGCTGTTGGAAGTTGCATGGTAAGCTTTCGCCTTCGATAAATGCAACTCAACTTGATCCTTCTGCAACTATTCAGACTACACCATCTCCACAAGGCTCCCCAGCAAACTATGAAGATTTTCTCCGATGGGTTCAGAGTCATCCCAACTCTAGTTCTCCTACTTCGGTTGCACACATTGGTAACTCATCCGTTTACCTCTCTTACTCATCTTCTCTCGGCCCTTGGGTTCTTGATTCTGGTGCGTCTGATCATGTTACTGGTAATAAAGGTCTCTTTTCTTCACTCTCTACATCTGGTTTTTTACCTACTATAACTTATGCCAATGGTACTCAAACCCGGTCTCAAGGAGTTGGCACTTTCCACATCCTCCCTTCCATCTCAGTTGCATCTGTTCTCTATGTACTTGGATGCCCCTTTAGTTTACTTTCAGTTAGTCGATTGACTCGGTCTCATAATTGTATTATTACTTTCACTAATGATAATGTTACCTTGCAGGACCGGAATTCGGGAACGACGATTGGCGTCAGATGTGAGTCACAAGGCCTCTATTACCTTTTTACATCTTCCAAGACGTGTTCTGCCACAGAGTCCCCTCATACTATCCATGCTCAGCTAGGACACCCAAGTTTTACCAAACTACAAAAACTGGTGCCTAATTTGTCTAAGTTGTCTAATTTACATTGTGAGTCGTGTCAGTTAGGGAAACACACCCATAGTAATTTTCCCGATCGAGTCAATAAAAGAGTATCCTCTCCCTTTGCTTTGGTTCACTATGATGTTTGGGGTCCCTCTCGTACTGTGTCTACTTTAGAGTCTAAGTATTTTGTTACTTTTATTGATGATTATTCTCGTTGTACGTGGTTATTGTTAATAAAAAATAGAACTGAATTGTTTTCCATCTTTGAGCAATTTTATCAAGAAATAAAAACCTAATTTGGAATTTCCATTCGTACCTTAAGAAGTGATAATGCTCGGGAATATTTTGTCTCATCAATTTCAAAATTTTATGGCTTCCAACGGTATTTTACTCCAAACATCATGTCCTCATACACCTCAGCAAAACGGGGTAGCCGAACGCAAAAATCGGCATCTCATTGAAACCACACGAACCTTACTTCTCCATGGCAATGTTCCATTCCGTGTTTGGGTGGATGCAGTCTTAACGGCATGCTACCTTATCAATCGTATACCATCTTCTGTCCTTGATGGCAATATCCCCCATTCGGTCCTCTTTCCCCATACTCCTCTTCACCCACTACCACCTCGTGGGAAGTCGTTAGTCGGGTGTCGTTGGCTTTATACAGTGAATGTTGGTCTTGATGGTAAGATTGATCGATTTAAGGCTCGTTTGGTAGCCAAGGGATATACTCAGATTTTTGGGTTGGATTACAGCGACACATTCTCACCTGTTGCCAAAATGGCATCTGTCAGACTGTTTTTTCTCCATTGCAACAATTCGACATTAGCCTCTCCATCAGCTTGACATTAAAAATGCTTTTTTGCATGGTGATCTTGAAGAGGAAGTTTATATGGAGCAACCACCAGGGTTTGTTGCTCAGGGGGAGTCTTCCAACATGGTTTGTCAGCTACGCAGGTCCCTTTATGGTCTTAAACAGTCTCTAGAGCTTGATTTGGCAGATTCAGCTCGGTAGTACAAGAGTTTGGTATGATCCGTAGTGAAACTGATCACTCTGTATTTTATCACCACTCAGCCCAAGGGTGCATCTATCTTATTGTTTACGTAGATGACATTGTTATAACTGGAAGTGATCAACAAGGAATACTCCAGTTAAAACAACATCTCTCAAATAAATTTCAGGCTAAAGACCTTGGTAAACTCCGTTATTTTTTGGTATTGAAGTAGCCCAATCCAAATATGGCCTTGTAATTTCACAAAGAAAATATGCTATGGACATTCTTGAAGAAACAAGCCTATTAAATGCCAAGTCAGTTGATACTCCTATGGACCCAAATGTCAAATCCTACCCAATCAAGGGGAGTATCTATTAGATTCAGGAAGATATAGGAGATTGGTTGGAAAATTAAAACTATCTCACAGTCACTCGTCCTGACATTTCCTTTGCTGTCAGTGTGGTAAGTCAGTTCTTAAATTCTCCTTGCCAAGAACATATGGATGCTGTAATTCGGATTCTTAAATACATCAAAAGTGCACGTGAAAAAGGTCTCATTTATGAAGATAGAAGACATACTCAGATAATTGGCTACTCAGATGCCGATTGGGCAGACTCACCCATAGATAGATGATTAACTTCTGGGTATTTGTGTACTTGTTGGAGGAAATTTAATATCTTAGAAGCTAGGTGCATTTGATTTATATGCTCCAGCTTAAGGGAGAGTGTTAAATATTATAATGTAAATGTTATATTATAGTAGATGGGCTGTAAGTATTCTGGCCCGTTAGTATTACTGTAAATTAGGGTTGTTTAATACCCTTTGTTTATATAAAGAATTCCGCTGTGTAGTTGAAACACACGGGTTATTCACAATATGTCTCTCAGTACTCTTTATATTCAACAACACTAATATGTGATAATCAAGCTGCATTGCACATTGCCTCGAATCCTGTTTTTCATGAGAGGACCAAGCATATTGAGATTGACTGCCATTTTGTTAGAGAAAAGATCGAATCGGGTGACATCATCACTAGCTTTGTCAATTCCAATGATCAGTTAGCAGATGTGTTTACAAAGGCATTGCGAGGTCCTAGAATTAGTTATATATGTAACAAGCTAGGTGCATTTGATTTATATGCTCCAGCTTGAGGGGGAGTGTTAAATATTATAATGTAAATATTATATTATAGTAGATGGCTGTAAGTATTCTGAGCCATTAGTATTACTGTAAATTAGGGTTGTTTAATACCCTTTGTCTATATAAAGAAATTCCGCTGTGTAGTTGAAACACACGGGTTATTCACAATATGTCTCTCAATACTCTTTATATTCAACGTGGTATCTAGAGCCAACTGAGAGACAACTCTAATCGTCAACTACCTGGTCGACCTACTGTCTCCGGTGAATATTTTCTTTGGCAAACTGTGTTCTCAACTCCGGTTTTTCCCCTCTGCTGTTGATACGCTGATTCCTCAACTTTTGTTCAGCCGTTCACGCCCTACCATCGCTGCCGTCACTGCTGTCACTGTTTCTGACGAGTTTTTTCGACGAACGACCACTCCAGCAGCGTCGTACACCTCAGATCGGCGAAACCCTTCCGCTACGTCATCAACAACTCCCTCATGCGCCCTCACGCGCCGCCTGTCCTCACACGCGTGAGATCCACGCGCCGCCCATTGCCACTGCGCGTGACGGGGCGTTCGGCTGCCGTTCACGGTGCCGCTTCTTCCACCGCACTCGCCTCGGCCCCCTGCTTCCATATCTGCCCTCAGTTTTCAGTTTCAAGTTACGGGATATACGAGTTCCTGTTCAAACAACCCCTGTTTTCCCGATTCCGACGCGTTTTCTGACAATCTGTGCTGACCATGGCGTATCAGTCTGAAACAAAGAGCATCTTCACCAACTACATCACTTCTACTCTCTCTGTTGAAAAATTGAATGGATCAAATTATGATAGTTGGGCTGCCGACATCAAACTATGGCTACGTGGTCAAGGTTACGAGGATCATCTCACTCAAAACCCTGAAAAGGTGAGTGTGACTAAAACATCCAAATGGAGTCAGATCGATGCTCAGTTGTGTAGTGTCATTAAGTCTACACTTCATCCAGATATTAAACTGATTTTTCGTCCGCATCTCACGTGTGAATCGGTTTGGAGTCAAGCAAAGACACTCTATACTAACGACACACAACGTCTCTATAGAGTTTGTCACCGCATGTTGAATATCATTACTCCGAAATCACTTGATGGCTCTATTTCTGCATATCTTGGCACCATTCATAGTGCACTTCATGACTTTAATGAGCTTCTCCCTCCTGCTACAAGTAATCCAGCTGAACAGAAGAAGGAGTTGGATCAACGCAGCACCTTCTTCATGCTTCTTGCACTCTATGGCCTACCCCAGGAGTACTCTGCAACTCGTGATCAAATTTTGGGGTCTGTTACTGTTCCGGATATGTCTACTACTTCAATAATCCTCCTTCGTGTACCAGCAAAACATCCAGTTGAGCAGTCTATTACTTCCATTCCGGGTGACACTGCTGCCCTTGCATCTCAGGGACATAATCAGCATCGTTCTCGTGGAGGACCATCCAACTCTAAGCCTCGTCCCAAGTGTGAGCATTGTCATCGGGTTGGACACACTATTGATCGCTGTTGGAAGTTGCATGGTAAGCCTTCGCCTTCGATAAATGCAACTCAACTTGATCCTTCTGCAACTATTCAGACTACACCATCTCCACAAGGCTCCCCAGCAAACTATGAAGATTTTTCTCCGATGGGTTCAGAGTCATCCCAACTCTAGTTCTCCTACTTCGGTTGCACACATTGGTAACTCATCCGTTTACCTCTCTTACTCATCTTCTCTCGGCCCTTGGGTTCTTGATTCTGGTGCGTCTGATCATGTTACTGGTAATAAAGGTCTCTTTTCTTCACTCTCTACATCTGGTTTTTTACCTACTATAACTTCTGCCAATGGTACTCAAACCCGGTCTCAAGGAGTTGGCACTTTCCACATCCTCCCTTCCATCTCAGTTGCATCTGTTCTCTATGTACTTGGATGCCCCTTTAGTTTACTTTCAGTTAGTCGATTGACTCGGTCTCATAATTGTATTATTACTTTCACTAATGATAATGTTACCTTGCAGGACCGGAATTCGGGACGGACGATTGGCGTCAGATGTGAGTCACAAGGCCTCTATTACCTTTTTACATCTTCCAAGACGTGTTCTGCCACAGAGTCCCCTCATACTATCCATGCTCAGCTAGGACACCCAAGTTTTACCAAACTACAAAAACTGGTGCCTAATTTGTCTAAGTTGTCTAATTTACATTGTGAGTCGTGTCAGTTAGGGAAACACACCCATAGTAATTTTCCCGATCGAGTCAATAAAAGAGTATCCTCTCCCTTTGCTTTGGTTCACTATGATGTTTGGGGTCCCTCTCGTACTGTGTCTACTTTAGAGTCTAAGTATTTTGTTACTTTTATTGATGATTATTCTCGTTGTACGTGGTTATTGTTAATAAAAATAGAACTGAATTGTTTTCCATCTTTGAGCAATTTTATCAAGAAATAAAAACCTAATTTGGAATTTCCATTCGTACCTTAAGAAGTGATAATGCTCGGGAATATTTGTCTCATCAATTTCAAAATTTTATGGCTTCCAACGGTATTTTACTCCAAACATCATGTCCTCATACACCTCAGCAAAACGGGGTAGCCGAACGCAAAAATCGGCATCTCATTGAAACCACACGAACCTTACTTCTCCATGGCAATGTTCCATTCCGTGTTTGGGTGGATGCAGTCTTAACGGCATGCTACCTTATCAATCGTATACCATCTTCTGTCCTTGATGGCAATATCCCCCATTCGGTCCTCTTTCCCCATACTCCTCTTCACCCACTACCACCTCGTGGGAAGTCGTTAGTCGGGTGTCGTTGGCTTTATACAGTGAATGTTGGTCTTGATGGTAAGATTGATCGATTTAAGGCTCGTTTGGTAGCCAAGGGATATACTCAGATTTTTGGGTTGGATTACAGCGACACATTCTCTCACCTGTTGCCAAAATGGCATCTGTCAGACTGTTTTTCTCCATTGCAACAATTCGACATTAGCCTCTCCATCAGCTTGACATTAAAAAAATGCTTTTTTGCATGGTGATCTTGAAGAGGAAGTTTTATATGGAGCAACCACCAGGGTTTGTTGCTCAGGGGGAGTCTTCCAACATGGTTTGTCAGCTACGCAGGTCCCTTTATGGTCTTAAACAGTCTCTAGAGCTTGATTTGGCAGATTCAGCTCGGTAGTACAAGAGTTTGGTATGATCCGTAGTGAAACTGATCACTCTGTATTTTATCACCACTCAGCCCAAGGGTGCATCTATCTTATTGTTTACGTAGATGACATTGTTATAACTGGAAGTGATCAACAAGGAATACTCCAGTTAAAACAACATCTCTCAAATAAATTTCAGGCTAAAGACCTTGGTAAACTCCGTTATTTTTTGGTATTGAAGTAGCCCAATCCAAATATGGCCTTGTAATTTCACAAAGAAAATATGCTATGGACATTCTTGAAGAAACAAGCCTATTAAATGCCAAGTCAGTTGATACTCCTATGGACCCAAATGTCAAATCCTACCCAATCAAGGGAGTATCTATTAGATTCAGGAAGATATAGGAGATTGGTTGGAAAATTAAACTATCTCACAGTCACTCGTCCTGACATTTCCTTTGCTGTCAGTGTGGTAAGTCAGTTCTTAAATTCTCCTTGCCAAGAACATATGGATGCTGTAATTCGGATTCTTAAATACATCAAAAGTGCACGTGAAAAAGGTCTCATTTATGAAGATAGAAGACATACTCAGATAATTGGCTACTCAGATGCCGATTGGGCAGACTCACCCATAGATAGATGATTAACTTCTGGGTATTGTGTACTTGTTGGAGGAAAATTTAATATCTTAGAAGCTAGGTGCATTTGATTTATATGCTCCAGCTTAAGGGAGAGTGTTAAATATTATAATGTAAATGTTATATTATAGTAGATGGGCTGTAAGTATTCTGGCCCGTTAGTATTACTGTAAATTAGGGTTGTTTAATACCCTTTGTTTATATAAAGAAATTCCGCTGTGTAGTTGAAACACACGGGTTATTCACAATATGTCTCTCAGTACTCTTTATATTCAACAACACTAATATGTGATAATCAAGCTGCATTGCACATTGCCTCGAATCCTGTTTTTCATGAGAGGACCAAGCATATTGAGATTGACTGCCATTTTGTTAGAGAAAAGATCGAATCGGGTGACATCATCACTAGCTTTGTCAATTCCAATGATCAGTTAGCAGATGTGTTTACAAAGGCATTGCGAGGTCCTAGAATTAGTTATATATGTAACAAGCTAGGTGCATTTGATTTATATGCTCCAGCTTGAGGGGGAGTGTTAAATATTATAATGTAAATATTATATTATAGTAGATGGCTGTAAGTATTCTGAGCCATTAGTATTACTGTAAATTAGGGTTGTTTAATACCCTTTGTCTATATAAAGAAATTTCGCTGTGTAGTTGAAACACACGGGTATTCACAATATGTCTCTCAATACTCTTTATATTCAACACTTACCTTTACATATTTGCTGCTGAAGTTTATATTTTTGCTTATAAAGCTACGTAGAGAGTAGATATAGTTATTTTAGCATAGTTAACGAAATAAAGCCTTCACTTATCTTGACTTTTATTTCCTAAATTTAACTTTGCTTCTGCTCTTGTCCTTAATATATTAGTAATAATTTTCCATTCAATAATTGTCATTTTGTCTTCTTCTTTTATCTCTTCCCTCACATACAATAAAGATAAAGAGAGTATGTGTATTATAGTATTTATGTACGTAGTTTTGTTTAACTATGTTATTGATGATTGCGTGAATTACTTTGACCAGGTGAAAGCTTTTTTTAAGTCCAAAAATTTGGGTGTGTTTTGTATTTTTATCGACAGTGATCTTTCACCAATTGCTGACTTGCTGATAGAGTAGAAATTTTAAAGTAGAGATAGAACACTAATATAGATGAATGAATATCATTGATGATGATGGGATATGGAAAATGGAATACAATTCCAGAGTAAAAGCTCCTCCGTAGAGAACCAACGCCTAACCATAAGATTTAATGATTAGTTAATTCTACCATTCCCGACACTCCCCTTCTTGTTTTGGGAATACTGTAACAGTCACACACTCACATTTGTTTTCTGACTTTCTTTCTTCTTTCTCCTCCCATACACTCTCCATGTTTTGGGCCTCTCATCACTCAAGCCAACTAAGACCTCCTCTTCATTAGGATTTGGACCATAGTACCTTGCCACATCCCCCTGTTTTTTGTATATGTAACATATTGGCGTGCAAGCGCAGCCATATCTCTAGTCTGTAATATGTTGAAATAAGAAAACAAATTTTTGTCTGGAAAGCAAAGAAAGATACATTCCATGCTACCTACTGAGTAATTATTTTGCTTCTCATTGTACAAAAGAAGTAACTAGATTGCATTGCATGTTGGCTTGCTCTGATTGTGCATCATATCTCAAATATGTAAAATGTTGAATTAGAATGCGAATTTTTCATGAAAGATATAAATTTTAACCTGTCACCTATAATTTGATTTTGTTCTATATCAAGCTTGTTCTGAAAGTTCAATAAAATTCATGGAATGGCTGGATTTTTGGATTCGGTATGCATGTGTATTGAAGATCATTTGTGTGGTTTATATTGTAGCTGGTTTTATAGTTTTCTTTTATCTTTTTTTTACTTAGTATGGTTTTTAGGTACCTTATCCATTCCATTGTTGTGTACAAACATATGTGCAACATTACTATTATGAAAGCAATTATTCTATTTTTAAGTAATTAGAAGTTCCTCCTACTAGTGTGCAGGATGTAAGCGACATCACAAACTAGTTGACCATCTTGGACTCATCACGGAGTATGACTTTCGGGAGAAAATGAACACACACTCAGAAATTGTTCAAAATCAACAGTAATAGCAAAATCAGCTGATGCCCAGATATTTCTCCCTTGTTGATGGTTTGATGGTGTGCCATTCTGTGAAGTAAAAAATATAGGATGTGATCAGAAACCTATGATGCTGATGACATGTGTTGGTAGTATATTTGGCTTATATTTAATCTTGGGGAAGTCTAGGTTACGTTACCCATTTGAAAATTATGAGTAGTTTACTCATGATGATGTGGAACAAATGAATACTAAACATGTGCCTTCAATTATCTATATCATACTTATTATTTTTTGTGTGCACATTCTAATATACATATTTATTATTTGCGTATTACATAACCAATTGACCAATCTATTCAAGATATAAATCAACTTAAGTAATAATCAATTGAATGTAGTGAAGTTAATTCACACATTAAATTTTTTAATTAACTTTATATATTTAAATAATTTATTATATTTTGGTTTCTCATGACATAAAAAATAAAATAAATCAATTTATTATAATATATTATTAAAGTATGAAATTTATTTCTCATGAATTTTTAGAAGTTTTAAATATATAGTGTCAACAGTCATGTATGTGTTTCACTGATTCAATTAATTACCATCGACTCGGTTCTTAAAACACTAGTATGAACTTAAAGGACATTTACAATAAAAAATAAAAATACAAGTGTTTTAATGTAATTCAACTAGTGTTTCACTTATTCAATTAATTACCCGCGAATCTACTATTTTGATCTAGTCGACCAACGATCGGATTCTTAAAACACTAGTACAAATTGAAAAGACATTAACTATGAAAAATAAAAATACAAGTGTGTTCATAATTAATAATTGATATTAATTAATATATTATATAATTAATTTATTATATAAAATTTAAATAGTAAGTCTATTAGTTTTAAATTTAGTAGTTTAATTTTCTATAAAGCAAATATATATATATATATATATATATATAATATATATTATATATTATATATATATTATATATATAATATATATATATATATATATATATATATATATATATATATATATATATATATATTTTATAACAGGTTCGGTTCCCACTCTCCCATTTAAGGATTTTATTTTTATTTTTATATATTTTTTAATTCAAAGAATTTTAATTTTATTAAACTTGCATTTTTATTATTTACTAAAATAAAAATTACTCTTCAATCGTCGTTTTTTGTTAATAAAAGTAAATCTAAAAGCTTTTGCATCTCCAAACAATCCATTGAAAGATAATTTTTAAAATTAAATATAGAACTTCCAATAATCAAATTTTGAATATCATAATTCAAACTAGTCACACCCACCGTTTTATTACAATAAACAAATTAATGAATTTATTAATAAAATTGTTTTTTATAGTTAATTCTAAATTAATAACGCTTAAATACAAAAAAGTTGTTAGATTATATAAATTCGAAATAATATTTTCAATAGTTAAGTTATAATAATTGACATTTGAAATTTGTGAAGGTTGAGTCAATAAAATATTACAATAATAAGAATTATAATTTGAAAGTTACAATAATATTACAATAAACAAAAAAAAATGCAGATTTAATAAAAATGAAATCATTGAGTAAAAAATATAAAAATAATATTTTTATTATGGAGTTTTTAATTCGAGTTATTACGAAAATAGAAAGAAAATAAATTTAGAGATATTATAACATATAGTTAGGGGTGGGAATAGGTCAGGCTAGGCCAGACTTTGAAAGGCCTGAGTCTGGCCTACGATTAATTTTTTAGGTCTAAACCTGGCCTACGGCCTATCATAAGTTTTTTTTTCGGCTTGACTTGACCTTTTTTAAAAGTCTGGTCTGACTTGGAAGCCTATTTAAAAGCCTTATTCATATTAAAAATATTTAAATGCTTTACTCATACCACATGATGCTTTCCGCATACCAATATTAATGTACATATTTATATATATTAAACAAAAAATAATTTTTCTAACAAATAATTTTTAAACAATATGAAATAAACATAATTTTGGTTTCAAAGAATAGATTTTTTTTTCCTGAAACAAACGCACCCATTATTACCTCTCAAACAGATGTAGAACAACTACTGAGTGATTAATTAATTGAATGGTTACTGAATATGAAACGGCTACCAAATATGGAATGACTACTGAGTGATTGGCTAATTGATAGAATTTAAAATAGGAAATAATATTATTAATATAATAATAAAAAATAACATTAATAAATAATAAAATATATATAGGTCAATCTGTCAAGCTAATATGCTTTTTTATAAGCCTAAGTCTGACCTATTTAAATAAATAGGCTTTAAAAATAACATGAGTCTAACCTTTTTATTAAATAGGTCAGACCATAAGTAGGTCAGGCCATAGGCCCATGACGGACGGCCTAGCCTATTCTCATCCCTACATATAGTATCTAAGAGTTATTTGGTGGGAATACAATCACATGATTTTTATTGAGTAATTTAATCGTATGCATTAATTAAATTTAATGATTAGTATTAATTGTTCTCGTTTCTCATAATAACTATCAGTTCTCACTTGATACGCTCATATATATATATATATATATATATATATAGATAAACATACATTATTTCTTCATTTAAATTCTTTGACATTTAACTACATTTACGTGTTTCCGATATTTTTTCAATCTTCTAATATATTTATTATTTTATAGTGGATAGTGTATGCTGATTTTTGTTGATTTTCTTATCACTATTAAGACATAAATGGATTGATACATAAATGGATTGATGTTATTAGGTTCTATTGTAAGATTTTATAGATATGTGTCTATCTTTTTTAAGTGATGTATTTTGAGTTTGTTTACTCTAGTTTCTATATATATATATATATATATATGAATTTGTATACTCTATGTTTTAAATGTGTTTTATATAATATTATGATTGTGTATGAAATTTTTATAATCTATGTATAGTTTTATTTTGCATAAAATTATGACTCTGTAAAATTTTAGATGGTATTAAATTTTATATATGAATATATATAAGGATGAATAATCAACTTTTTTTTTATAAAAAATTAGACTTTTAAGTCTGTTGAGGTGTAGCCGACTTAACAACGAATGATTTTTTAAGTCTGACACAAAACTGGCTTAACAAGTCCTTTTTAACTGACTTAAAAAGCATTTATGCATTAGTGTGTGTGATTGTGTGCATGTGAACTTAATTTTAAGTATGTGCAGAGTTATGAATGGATAATTTGATTGGTGTATTAACTATTAAGTGGCAAATATGTTAGATTGTGTGTTGATTTATTGTTGAGTTGCTTTTAAGGATTGCCTTTGTGTGTATCCATCAATGGTTATGTTTGAATTTTAAGAATTATCTTTATTGTGTACCATTGCTTTTTATTTGTTTTGTTAGATTATTCTATTCCTTGTGTTGTTGTTGGACTCCCTTTTATTGTCTTTGCATCATGGGCATGTTCTTAAAGGTCATCAAATCCTTTCATCTCATAAAAACTGAATTTTTTTACTCTTAGTTCTAATTGAGAAGCTTAGTTATCTTAGCATGGTGAATGCATTTGTGGGGTTCATCATCATATTCGAACGTGATAAAATTAAAATACTATTGCACCAAAAAGAATGGTCCACATAACAGATCCACATTGTTGTAGTGTGTTGTGAAGCTTGATCTTATTTGTCTTTGATGTTTGAGACGATGTAATGTTTTGCGGATGCTTATTAAGTTATCTTTTCCTTTGTTGTCTGGTAGTAATATCAATGTTGCTTAATTAGTGGATCAATTTGTTAGAATCAAGTTGATTTGAAAACTATGACTATTATTTATTTAATGATTAAAAATTTATTTGGGGGAACAATTTAAAACACACGTATGTAGGATTTTATGATGTATCCTTTTATGATTGGACTAAAATAAAGGAATACCAAGACTTTACCACTATTCAGTATTTTGAGTATGGCAAACGCGCCTCTAGTGACTCCGACCATAGCAGCTATGATATGTTTCGTCTGTCTTTAATGAATGCAACATGTATCCAATCGTCTGTTTTTGATGAATGCAACAAGCATCCGATTGTCTTCCTTTGATAATCGCATCAATAAATTGATTGTCCTGACTTATGATGTATGCTCTAATGTAGTCAACCTTATGATGAAAGTCAACTCTCTAAAGAAGACCAAGCCCTTGCGCATCCTCCGATGAGTATTTTGAATCTGCTACTTGTCTGAAGGTCTATGAGACATGCGCTAATCTTCGTATCCTCTTCTTGTTGAAACAAAAATCTCTCTCAAATGGTTTTAATTATAACAAAGTTATTTAAAAGATTATGATTGTGGTTAATGACTAATCTGTTCTTTTGAGTGTATTCATATAAGAAAATAGGTTATTAATCATGAAGACAAAAAGGGGAAAAATCTGATTCAAATCTGGAGGATTGGAATTCGAGAGGATGACCTCGTGAGATGATGATTCTTCAAATCTGTAGAATACTCATCATCGCTAAAACAAATGGTTTTATTCATTTTATAAAAGCAAAACAGTATTAAAGAATGAATAAATAATGAATTTGAAATAAAGAAGCAACATGGCAAAAGAAAGGTACGAGGAAAGACTACACTAGAATGGGTCTATGGTTAATATCTTGAAAAGCAATCCTACACCTTTGAAAGCAACCCATCATATCATGTGTAAAGGCAAAATGCAGACCTATATATCATACTTGTATGATTGAAAACAATATAGAGTCAATTTACAAAAAGGCAACAACAAACAAGCCACATATAGAAGCATTCACATGTCTTAAAGAAAGGAAAGAGAAGAGGACTGCACGTTAAGCCTTTACATGCCTTAAAGAAAGGAAAAAGAAAAGGACATCACATGTGTTCTTACAAGCATTATAGAAAGGAAAAAGAAAAGGACAACACATGTCCAAAGTCCTAGGAATATTGAACCTCATATAAGAGGATAAACTGCATTAGTCAAATGAAAGCTGGATGACAGTTTCATAATTATGAGGAAAAGACCTTGGACTTGTTGATTAAAGTTCCCAACGGTCATAAAGCTTTGGCCACTTGAAAATATCATCTCAAAGTCTCTATAAAATGCAGGGAGCTCTTCATTATCAACACACAACAACATTGCCTAAAAAGATCAAATATCTCAAAGCTATCAAGAGCAATATCCATCCTCTCTTTATATTTTCTACAATCCTTCATTAGATCTTTGAAATATCCATTTAGAAAGTGTTTAAGAATAGAAAACAATCACATTCATATCACTCTGTAATTTCCACGTGAGTTACACTTGGAAAAAGTTGGAACTTGATTGTAAAGCTTGGTGAGGCTAAAGCATACACAAAGTGTAATCATCCTCTGTGAGAGGTTGATCGGTTTGAACATTAGTGAAATCTCACAAGTGTGTGAGGACTGGACGTAACCTTCATTGGTGAACCAGTATAAAAGTTGTGTGTGTCATTCTTTACATTTATCTCTTTCTTTTTGCTCAGCTTTGATTTAACATTTAAACAATCATCCTCGAGTTTCCATCCTCTCTTAGAGGATAGTATCCAAAACACGAGAAAATTATTTTTAAACAGCAAAAACCCTATTCAACCCCCCTTCTAGTGATACTTAGCTACATCAATTGGCATCAGAGCAAGGTTCTCTAGAAAATTACATCTAACAGTGTAAGAAAAAAAGATCCAAAAAGAAAAATGTCAAAAGCTAAGTATATTCCTGAAGGAGGATCATCCAGCCGACCTCCTTATTTTGATGGCAAGAATTACTACCACTGGAAAGGTAAGATGAGGCTATTTCTCATATCACAAGACAACAACATGTGGTCTATGGTTGAAAATGGGGATCACGTCATCAGAACCAATAATGTAGATGCAACCTTCGATGAGAAACCCCAAGCATAGTGGACAGCTGATGAAAATGCAAAGGTACTCCTAAACTCTAAAGCTCATTTATTTCTAACGTGTGCTTTGAGCAGGGAAGAGTATGATAGAGTCGAAGAGTGCAAAAGCGCTAAGGAGCTCTGGGATACTCTAAGGATCCATCATGAAGGAACAAGACACGTGAAAGAAGCAAGAATTGACATGGAGTAAGAGATTTCGAACTATTCGAAATGAAGGAAGAGGAAACCATTGATGAAATGTTCTCAAGGTTAACAATCATATTTAAACAACTTGAGATGTCTTGGAAAGGTATACTCCGTTCAAGAAAGGATAAGGAAAATCCTAAGGAGTTTACCAAAATAATGGAGGCCAATGGTGACTGCCATTACAGAAGCACGAGACTTGACCAACATGAAATTGGAAGATTTAGTTGGTACTCTAAGAGCTCATGAACCATTATTGTTGGCTGACAAACCAAGCAGAAAAGGAAAAATGATTGCTCTTAAAACAAGTCAAATAGAAAGTTCATCCTCTAAGAAGACTGAAGATGTCATGAAAAAGGAAAGCTTAGAGTATCCTCTGTCTAAGGAAGAGGATGAACTCGCTCTGATTTCCAGAAGAATTCAGAGGATGATAAATCGAAGAGGACATGATAGAAGATCTCCACAAAAAGAAAAAACTGTCAAAAGTCAGATAACTTGTTTTGGATGCAACAAGATGGGACACTACAAAACTGAGTGTCCTCTCAACAAAAGGAACTCAAGAAGATTTCCCTACAAAAAAAATCCATGATGATTACTTGGGATGACAGTGACGAGTTATCCTCTAAGCAAGAGAAAGAAGAAGAAGCCAACCTCTGTCTCATGGCAAAATCAGAAACTGAAAAAGTAAGTATTTCAGAACTATGTCCTTCTTGTGAACAGTTAGAAATTGAATTTGACAATCTTTTAAATGACTTAAACATTTTATCTCATAAATGTGGTTTCCTCAAAAATCAACTTTATGAAATAAAGAAACTCAATGAGGAACTTCAAGCTAAGAATGAAAAAATATGAAAAAAAAAATCATTCTAAATTTGTAGCTGTCTCTTGAGAAACTATCTGAGCAACAAACTTTATTAAATAAAAAGAATGTCAGAATTCATCCTCTAAAAGAGGACACATAAAAAGAAATTTTAAATGTAGAAGTTGAAGAACTAAAAAATGACATTACCAACTTTGTTAAATCTACTGAAACATTTCAAAAGATAATGGGATCTCAATCTGGAATATTTGACAAAGCTGGTATTGGTTTTAAAAGTTCTCAAAAACAAAAATTGTATGAAAATTTTTTATTGCCTAAAAAACAAGAGGATACGCCAAAATGCACTTTTTGCAAGAAACTTGGACATACTTTCAAAATCTGTCATGCTAAGAACAAAGCTGACAACATAAAGAAAGATTGTTCATTATGTGGTAAACATGGGCACCATGATTCTATTTGTTATCGCAAAAGAAAAATCCTCTCAAGAGGAAAAACTAACCAACAAGGACCCAATACTATATGGGTACCTAAGGTACTTTTAAACTCTAACACAGGTTCATCCTCTGATTAACAAAAGAAAGCTTTGGTACTTGGACAATGGTTGCTCAAGGCATATGACAGGGATAAGCACCGCTTTATTTCCTTGGAGATAAAGGATGGAGGATCAGTCACGTTTGGTAACAATGATAAAGCTCAAATAAAAGGTACAAGTATTTTTGGTAAAAATAATTCTGCTAAAATTGAAAATGTTCAGTATGTGGATGGTTTAAAACATAACTTACTAAGCATTAGTCAATTATGTGATAGCGGATTTGAAGTTATTTTTAAGCCTACTATATGTGAGGTTAAACATTCATCCTTGGGTAGAGTTTTCTTCTCCGGTTTTAGAAAAAAGAATTTATATGAACTTTATCTGAATAATTTACCTACTGAATCTTGTTTTGTATCCATTGATAAAGATAAATGGATTTGGCACAAAAGAGTTGGTCATACAAGCTTAAAAACTATTTCTAATTTATCAAAGTTAGAATTAGTTAAAGGTCTTCCAAAATTAATTTTGAGAAAGACAAAGTTTGTGAAGCTTGTGTTAAAGGAAAAACAAGTTAAAAGTAGCTTTCACTCAAAAAATGTTGTTTCAACAAATCATCCTCTTGAACTTATTCACATTGACCTTTTTGGTCCCATCAAAACTCCAAGCCTTAGTGGAAAAAGATATGGTTTTGTTATTGTTGATGATTTCTCTCGTTTTACATGGGTTTTATTTTTAAAAGACAAAGATGAAGCTTTTGAGGCATTCCACCATTTTTGCAAAAAGATTCAAAATGAAAAGGTTCAAAAATTGTCTCGGTGAGAAGTGACCATGGAGGTGAATTCGAAAATGAATCATTTAAAAATCTTTGTGAAGAAATGGTATTTCTCACAATTTTTCTTGTCAAAGAACACCCAACAAAATGGTGTTGTTGAAAGAAAATATAACATTACAAGAAATGGTTAGAAACTACTTTAAATGAAGCCAACATTGAAAATACTTTTGGGCCGAAGCTATTAACATTGCTTGTTATATTTCAATCTCTCTCTCTCTCTCTCTCTCTCTCTCTCTCTCTCTCTCTCTCTCTCTCTCTCTCCTCTCTCTCTCTCTCTCTCTCTCTCTCGTCTCTCTCTCTCTCTCTTTCTCTCTCTCTCTCTCTCTCTCTCTCTCGTGTTTTATTGATCGTGTTTTAACGACGTTATGAATTTACTATTTTGACGTTATCAATTTACTACTCGTCATTGAATTATTTAATAATTTACTACTCGTGATTTAATTTGACGTTATGTAATAATTGTTCGTACATTTATGACATTATCAATTAATTTCCACATATTGAATTTTTTTATTTAAAATTATAAAATGATTAGTTGTTATTTTGCTATAGTGTGAAATTATTGTGTATAAATTAGATTGATTTGATTTTAAAAACATACGAAAATTAATTGATCTCCACCTTAATGATGTTATTAATTATGCAATTGAATTGATAACGATTACGAACATTTCTTAATTACTTAATTTTTGTGTTATCATCTAAATTCTTGTAATAAAGACAATGCTTTAAAACTCTAACTACTGTAAATTTTAGGATCCCCATAACAGAAAGGAAGGGTAATACCGTAAAAAGTTTGTATTAACAGGATTTTGACTTAGGAAAGGCTTGGTTATTATATGGTCTATTGACCGACCTCTCTTTCCTGGGAACCCCTCTAGTACACGACTTACCGTGTGACCTGAACTTATTGTTCCCATAATAGAAGGGAAGGGTAATACCGTCAAAAGTTGTATTAGCGGGATTTTGGCTAAGGAAAGACTTGGTTATTAAGTGGTCATGACCCACCTCTCTTTCATGGGAATCCCTCTAGTGCATGACTTACTTTGCAACAGGAACCTACTATATAGTCGTGAATAAAATATTTCCTTATGACCCTAAGGTTACAATTAGATCATAGTGTTATCCTAATTAGATAATTTGTAGGAAGTATGACTCGTCGCGCAACCCGACCAGTCCCCCAAGGAGGAAGTGACATGACTGAAGCAATCCAAGTCATTAATGCAATGTGTAAGTACAGAGGTACGCCTAAATAGGGGGGGTGAATTAGGTGTTAGGAAATTTTCTTGTTTTCAGCGATATAGTAACTGAATTTTCTGTTTTAAGATAGTATCTGATAATAAGTAAATGACAGTAATTAAATGAACACAATAGAATTATCTTGGTTCTCCTGATGACCAAGGGTACATCTAGTCCTCTTGCACAAGTGATATAATATGATTTGGAATAAGGATATAAGAGAGGTATAATAATTTCAATCCAATAATACTTCAAGTACTTTGAGAACCTTTCTGAATGAATATGAAAATGAAATGTAAGTACTTTGTAAAAAATCATAATTTTGTTCAATGTTGTTCAAGGTTTTTATTCAAGGATTGTGTGTCGTTTGATCTGAAGTTATGGTGTATTATACTCCATAAACATCTCTTCAGATTCGTGGCCATTGATCCAAGAGGTTTGATGAACAAATACAATGATCTAGAACCATTTCAGATTTGAAAAATTGTATTGCTTCCAGTTGTATTCGAATACATGATGTATGTATTCGAATACACCTCTTTGTAACGTTCAGATTTATTCAAAATTTGCACCTTGTATTTCGAATACATCTTTCATGTATCAAATACAGATTCTTGATTTTTGCCACTGACTTGCTTTGTATTCGACTACAGCAGGTCGTAGTCGAATACAGTTTGAAGGTTTAGCTATTGACTTGTTGTGTGTATTCAACTACAACAGGTCGTAGTCGAATACATATTCGAAAGTTTAGCTACTGACTTGCTGTGTGTATTCGACTACAGCAGGTCGTAGTCGAATACAGATGTGAAGACTTTGTTAATGTAATTTTGACTTTTGAAAATACTTTATATGCATATGTAAATATGAATGGTTCTCATATATTTGAGATATTGGTTGTATCATTTACCGTTATATTAAAACATCTAATTTGTTTAGATTAAAGCTTATCAATGAAGATATTTGAACTTCTTTTTCAGCTTGTTGTCTTGATCATAATTGTTGGTCTTTGTCTTCATAAAAAATATGTATTTTTACACAATGGTCGCTGCAATGGCCCAACAAGTTGCAATTCAGGCTCAGCAGGCTGCAGTCTAAGCTCAACATAATGTGCCTAAGGACAAGAGAGAGGAGCGGCGGTTGCAATGAGAGGACTTACTAAAATCCTTTAGACAAGATCCGCCAAAATTTAAAGGGGGCATGACCCTGACAAGGCTGACCTCTGGCTCCAGGAGATTGAGAAGATATTTGACATCCTCCACTGACCCGATGACACGAAAGTGGAGTATTCCGTTAAGCTAAATACTGGTGGCGGGGGGCGAGACAAATGATGGAAGGAAACCATGAAGAGGTGACCTGGGAAGTCTTCAAGAGAAAGTTCTTGGACAAATATTTTCTGAAGAGTGTCAGAGATGAGAAAGAAGCTTAACTCTTGAGACTATATCAGGGAAGTCTCACGGTGTCCGAGTATTCGAAAAAGTTTGAGTCCTAGTAAAACATTTTCGCTACTTCCGTAACCAAATGGATGAAGAGTACAACTGCGAGAAGTTTGAAAGCGGGCTCAGGTACACTGAAATTTTTTTTAATAGGTGTTTCTGTAATTAAATCTTCATGATTTTTATTTTATTTTATTTGTATTCTAGTTAAATCCTCTTCAAGCATTTACTAAAGTATTTGAAGAAATATTAGAAAATCCATTTTTTCTTTACTACGACCATTACCATATATAAAATAAAACTTATCTGGCAATTCTTTCTAATCGAGCCTCTTGATATGGCATTATATCCTCGAAGTAGAAAGAGATTACAATCCCGATTCCTCCTAAAACTCTAGGAATTTTTTGATAGTTAGAGTAGATTCGTAGACCTGGTGTACTGATCCTTTTCAAATTTTTTTAAAAAAATTATATGATTCTTTCATATTTCTCCATAAAGTTAAAACTAAATAAATGTTTGTTTCTCTTCCGATATTTTCTGATATTTTCAATAAAACCCTCTCGTAACGTATTTCACAATATTTTCGGTGATATTAGTAAGTGATCTTTGAACTACTTTTTTTTAGTCATGTGAGCATTGCATATCAAGGTTAGTATATAAGCTATAGTATCTTTACCCACAATGTTTTATTGCTTCTTACTTTCGATATAATCAACATGCTCCTATTTTTTGATTTTTATTTAATAATATATCTAATATTGAATATAAAAATATAATAATACTCTATATATAGAGTATTAATCTAATTAGCATAATGTAAATCTATATAGAAAATTCTAAAACTAAAAAAAAGATAGAAATAAAATGAACTAATGACCTATTCTAAACAATATAGATAATCTGACATGGAATTCCATTAAGATTGTATTTTTTTTTTATATATATACAAATAAAATTCTGAATTCGAACTTTTTTTCTATCTATTATTATTTTTATTTAGTTTTTAAATATTTATTAAATAAACATAATGACTTACTACTACTAATACTTAGTATTAATATATATATTATACACTTCTAAATACTTATAACATAGAATAATCATTACACAAACAAGGTATATATGTTATATTTGATATATTTGTGAATTAATTGCATTCTTATTCAATTTAATTGTCTCAATTCTCGAGCTAATGAAACTATTTTAGTGAAATTTAATTGTCACTATCATTCTCGTATTATAATACCATGCGTGTTAATGAAATTATTTTAGTGAAATTTAATTGTCTCAATTCTCGAGCTATTGTACAAAAAATTCGAGTTTCTTTTAGATTTTTCTTTTGTCTAGAAAAACGTAACGTTTTAGCTAATACACGAATGTTCATACCATGGTTTTTCTGTCTATCGTTAACTGCATACATTTGCACGATGGATATGAAGAAGTAGACCATTATCGCCTTGAAACCAAATACATTACCTACAATAGAGGTAAAACATGTTCGTAACAAAACATTCTTCAAAAAGGTCTAAGGGATAAGTGTAAGACCTTGGATTTTCTAAACTCTAATTTATGCAATTTTAGTGTATTTTGTGTTGAATTATTCAGCCCTTTAGCCCAATTTTTATTTTGTAAATTAAGTACCAAAAATATATTTTGTTAGAGTTAGTAATATGTTTGATATATATAATATATATTTTTGGAGACCCAATTAAAATTATTTATTAGAATATAATTTAACTAAGTTACGAAAAATTTAATATCGAACAAAATTTTAAAATGTCACTTGTTACTGATAAATTCACCTGTCAATTGAGTTGCGACGATAATAAACATTTTTATTAAATTAGATTGAGAAGTGGGTGATGTGATGTGTGTAAGAATGTTTAAATGTTATAATGATGATTTTATAATATACCTAATTAAAGGTTAAAGTCTTGAGTTAGAACAAATGAACTTTATTGATGCACAAGATTGGTTAAAACCCTAATTGGACAAGAATAAGCCTATGGAGGACGAAAATGACCTAAATGTTAATCCAATGACACAAATGAACTTATTGGATGCACAAGATTAGTTAAAAACCCTTAATAGGAATAGAATAAGCCTAGTGAGGACAAAAATGACCTAAATGTTTATCTGATGACAGAAACACACTTATTGGATGCACAATATTGGTTAAAAACCCTAATTGGACTAGAATAATCCTAGGGAGGACCGAAAATGACTTAAATGTTCATCCAATGACACAAATGAACCTATTGGATGCTCAAGATTGGTTAAAACCATAATTGGACAAGAATAAGCCTAGGGAAGACGAAAATGACCTAAATGTTAATACAATGACACAAACACACCTATTGGATGCACAAGATTGGTTAAAAACCTTAATTGGACAAGAATAAGCCTAAGGAGGACAAAAATGACCTAAATGTTAATCCAATGACACAAATGAACTTATTGGATGCACAAGATTGCTTAAAAACCCTAATTTGACAAGAATAGGCCTAGGGAGGACGAAATGACATAAATGTTAATCCAATGACACAAATGAACTTATTGGATGCACAAGATTGGTTAAAAACCCTAATTGGACAAGAATAAGCCTAGGGAGGACGAAAATGACCTAAATGTTAATCCAATGACACAAACACACCTATTGGATGCACAAGATTGGTTAAAAAACCTAATTGGACAAGAATAAGCCTAGGGAGGACGAAAATGACCTAAATGTTAATCCAATGACTCAAATGAACTTATTGGATGCACAAGATTGGGTTAAAAACCCTAATTGGACTAGAATAAGCCTAGGGAGGACGAAAATGACCTAAATGTTCATCCAATGACACAAATGAACTTATTGGATGCACAAGATTGGTTAAAAACCCTAATTGGACAAGAATAAGCCTAGGGAGGACGAAAATGACCTAAATGTTCAATCCAATGACACAAATGAACTTATTGGATGCACAAAGATTGTTTAAAAACCCTAATTGGACTAGAATAAGCCTAGGGAGGAGAAAAAATGACCTAAATGTTTAATCCAATGACACAAAACACACCTATTGGATGCACAAGATTGGTTAAAAACCCTAATTGGACAAGAATAAGCCTAGGGAGGACGAAAATGACCTAAATGTTAATCCAATGACACAAATGAACTTATTGGATGCACAAGATTGGTTAAAAACCCTAATTGGACAAGAATAAGCCTAGGGAGGACGAAAATGACCTAAATGTTAATCCAATGACACAAATGAACTTATTGGATGCACAAGATTGGTTAAAAACCCTAATTGGACAAGAATAAGCCTAGGGAGGACGAAAATGACCTAAATGTTCATCCAATGACACAAATGACACACCTATTGGATGCACAAGATTGGTTAAAAACCCTAATTGGACAAGAATAAGCCTAGGGAGGACGAAAATGACCTAAATGTTAATCCAATGACACAAATGATGAACTTATTGGATGCACAAGATTGGTTAAAAACCCTAATTGGACAAGAATAAGCCTAGGGAGGACGAAAATGACCTAAATGTTAATCCAATGACACAAATGAACTTATTGGATGCACAAGATTGGTTAAAAACCCTAATTGGACAAGAATAAGCCTAGGGAGGACGAAAATGACCTAAATGTTAATCCAATGACACAAATGAACTTATTGGATGCACAAGATTGGTTAAAACCCTAATTGGACAAGAATAAGCCTAGGGAGGACGAAAATGACCTAAATGTTAATCC
Source organism: Cicer echinospermum (assembly GCA_002896215.2). Classification (NCBI taxonomy): domain Eukaryota; kingdom Viridiplantae; phylum Streptophyta; class Magnoliopsida; order Fabales; family Fabaceae; genus Cicer; species Cicer echinospermum. The sequence continues at coordinate 38,618 of PGTU02013053.1, read as the reverse complement.
AATGACACAAATGAACTTATTGGATGCACAAGATTGGTTAAAAACCCTAATTGGACTAGAATAAGCCTAGGGAGGACGAAAATGACCTAAATGTTTAATCCAATGACACAAAAAACACCTATTGGATGCACAAGATTGGTTAAAAACCTAATTGGACAAGAATAAGCCTAGGGAGGACGAAAATGACCTAAATGTGTTCATCCAATGACACAAACACACTTATTGGATGCACAAGATTGGTTAAAAACCCTAATTGGACAAGAATAAGCCTAGGGAGGACGAAAATGACCTAAATGTTAATCCAATGACACAAATGAACTATTGGATGCACAAGATTGGTTAAAAACCCTAATTGGACAAGAATAAGCCTAGGGAGGACGAAAATGACCTAAATGTTCATCCAATGACACAAATGAACTTATTGGATGCACAAGATTGGTTAAAAACCTAATTGGACAAGAATAAGCCTAGGGAGGACGAAAATGACCTAAATGTTAATCCAATGACACAAATGAACTTATTGGATGCACAAGATTGGTTAAAAACCTAATTGGACAAGAATAAGCCTAGGGAGGACGAAAATGACCTAAATGTTCATCCAATGACACAAACACACTTATTGGATGCACAAGATTGGTTAAAAACCCTAATTGGACAAGAATAAGCCTAGGGAGGACGAAAATGACCTAAATGTTCATCCAATGACACAAACAACCTATTGGATGCACAAGATTGGTTAAAAACCCTAATTGGACAAGAATAAGCCTAGGGAGGACGAAAATGACCTAAATGTTAATCCAATGACACAAATGAACTTATTGGATGCACAAGATTGGTTAAAAAACCCTAATTGGACAAGAATAAGCCTAGGGAGGACGAAAATGACCTAAATGTTCATCCAATGACACAAATGAACTTATTGGATGCACAAGATTGGTTAAAACCCTAATTGGACAAGAATAAGCTAGGGAGGACAAAATGACCTAAATGTTCATCCAATGACACAAATGAACTTATTGGATGCACAAGATGGTTTAAAAACCCTAATTGGACTAGAATAAGCCTAGGGAGGACGAAAATGACCTAAATGTTCATCCAATGACACAAATGAACTTATTGGATGCACAAGATTGGTTAAAAACCCTAATTGGACTAGAAAAAAGCCTAGGGAGGACGAAAATGACCTAAATGTTAATCCAATGACACAAATGAACTTATTGGATGCACAAGATTGGTTAAAAACCCTAATTGGACAAGAATAAGCCTAAGGAGGACGAAAATGACCTAATGTTCATCCAATGACACAAAACACTTAACTTATTGGATGCACAAGATTGGTTAAAAACCCTAATTGGACAAGAATAAGCCTAGGGAGGACGAAAATGACCTAAATGTTAATCCAATGACACCTAACTTGGATGCACAAGATTGGTTAAAACCCTAATTGGACAAGAATAAGCCTAGGGAGGACGAAAATGACCTAAATGTTAATCCAATGACACAAATGAACTTATTGGATGCACAAGATTGGTTAAAAACCCTAATTGGACTAGAATAAGCCTAGGGAGGACGAAAATGACCTAAATGTTAATCCAATGACACAAACACACCTATTGGATGCACAAGATTGGTTAAAAACCCTAATTGGACTAGAATAAGCCTAGGGAGGACGAAAATGACCTAAATGTTAATCCAATGACACAAATGAACTTATTGGATGCACAAGATTGGTTAAAAACCCTAATTGGACAAGAATAAGCCTAGGGAGGACGAAAATGACCTAAATGTTAATCCAATGACACAAATGAACTTATTGGATGCACAAGATTGGTTAAAAACCCTAATTGGACAAGAATAAGCCTAGGGAGGACGAAAATGACCTAAATGTTAATCCAATGACACAAACACAACTTATTGGATGCACAAGATTGGTTTAAAAACCCTAATTGGACAAGAATAAGCCTAGGGAGGACGAAAATGACCTAAATGTTAAATCCAATGACACAAATGACACCTATTGGATGCACAAGATTGGTTAAAAACCCTAATTGGACTAGAATAAGCCTAGGGAGGAGAAAATGACCTAAATGTTTATATCCAATGACACAAATGAACTTATTGGATGCACAAGATTGGTTAAAAACCCTAATTGGACTAGAATAAGCCTAGGGAGGACGAAAATGACCTAAATGTTCAATCCAATGACACAAATGAACTTATTGGATGCACAAGATTGGTTAAAAACCCTAATTGGACTAGAATAAGCCTAGGGAGGACGACGAAAAATGACCTAAATGTTAATCCAATGACACAAATGAACTATTGGATGCACAAGATGGTTTAAAAACCCTAATTGGACAAGAATAAGCCTAGGGAGGACGAAAATGACCTAAATGTTAATCCAATGACACAAATGAACTTATTGGATGCACAAGATTGGTTAAAAAACCCTAATTGGACAAGAATAAGCCTAGGGAGGACGAAAATGACCTAAATGTTAATCCAATGACACAAACACACTTATTGGATGCACAAGATTGGTTAAAAACCCTAATTGGACAAGAATAAGCCTAGGGAGGACGAAAATGACCTAAATGTTCATCCAATGACACAAACACACCTATTGGATGCACAAGATTGGTTAAAAACCCTAATTGGACTAGAATAAGCCTAGGGAGGACGAAAATGACCTAAATGTTAATCCAATCAAACAAATGAACTTATTGGATGCACAAGATTGGTTAAAAACCCTAATTGGACTAGAATAAGCCTAGGGAGGACGAAAATGACCTAAATGTTAATCCAATGACACAAATGAACTTATTGGATGCACAAGATTGGTTAAAAACCCTAATTGGACTAGAATAAGCCTAGGGAGGACGAAAATGACCTAAATGTTAATCCAATGACACAAAAACAACTATTGGATGCACAAGATTGGTTAAAAACCCAAATTGGACTAGAATAAGCCTAGGGAGGACGAAAATGACCTAAATGTTAATCCAATGACACAAAATGAACTTATTGGATGCACAAGATTGTTTAAAACCCTAATTGGACAAGAATAAGCCTAGGGAGGACGAAAATGACCTAAATGTTAATCCAATGACACAAATGAACTTATTGGATGCACAAGATTGGTTAAAAACCCAAATTGGACTAGAATAAGCCTAGGGAGGACGAAAATGACCTAAATGTTAATCCAATGACACAAACACCGCTATTGGATGCACAAGATTGGTTAAAAACCCTAATTGGACTAGAATAAGCCTAGGGAGGACGAAAATGACCTAAATGTTAATCCAATGACACAAACACACCTATTGGATGCACAAGATTGGTTAAAAAACCCTAATTGGACTAGAATAAGCCTAGGGAGGACGAAAATGACCTAAATGTTAATCCAATGACACAAATGAACTTATTGGATGCACAAGATTGGTTAAAAACCCTAATTGGACTAGAATAAGCCTAGGGAGGACGAAAATGACCTAAATGTTAATCCAATGACACAAACACACTCTATTGGATGCACAAGAATTGGTTAAAAACCCTAATTGGACTAGAATAAGCCTAGGGAGGACGAAAATGACCTAAATGTTAATCCAATGACACAAACACACCTATTGGATGCACAAGATTGGTTAAAACCCTAATTGGACAAGAATAAGCCTAGGGAGGACGAAAATGACCTAAATGTTAATCCAATGACACAAATGAACTTATTGGATGCACAAGATTGGTTAAAAACCTAATTGGACTAGAATAAGCCTAGGGAGGACGAAAATGACCTAAATGTTAATCCAATGACACAAACACACTACTTATTGGATGCACAAGATTGGTTAAAAAACCCTAATTGGACTAGAATAAGCCTAGGGAGGACGAAAATGACCTAAATGTTAATCCAATGACACAAACACACCTTATTGGATGCACAAGATTGGTTAAAAACCCAAATTGGACTAGAATAAACCTAGGGAGGACGAAAATGACCTAAATGTTAATCCAATGACACAAATGAACTTTATTGGATGCACAAGATTGGTTAAAAACCCTAATTGGACTAGAATAAGCCTAGGGAGGACGAAAATGACCTAAATGTTAATCCAATGACACAAACACACTTATTGGATGCACAAGATTGGTTAAAAACCCTAATTGGACTAGAATAAGCCTAGGGAGGACGAAAATGACCTAAATGTTAATCCAATGACACAAACACACCTATTGGATGCACAAGATTGGTTAAAAATCCTAATTGGACTAGAATAAGCATAGGGAGGACGAAAATGACCTAAATGTTAATCCAATGACACAAATGAACTTATTGGATGCACAAGATTGGTTAAAAACCCTAATTGGACAAGAATAAGCCTAGGGAGGACGAAAATGACCTAAATGTTAATCCAATGACACAAATGAACTTATTGGATGCACAAGATTGGTTAAAAACCCTAATTGGACTAGAATAAGCCTAGGGAGGACGAAAATGACCTAAATGTTAATCCAATGACACAAACACACCTATTGGATGCACAAGATTGGTTAAAAACCCTAATTGGACTAGAATAAGCCTAGGGAGGACGAAAATGACCTAAATGTAATCCAATGACACAAACACACCTATTGGATGCACAAGATTGGGTAAAACCCTAATTGGACTAGAATAAAGCCTAAGGAGGACGAAAATGACCTAAATGTTAATCCAATGACACAAATGAACTTATTGGATGCACAAGATTGGTTAAAAACCCTAATTGGACTAGAATAAGCCTAAGGAGGATGAAAATGACCCTAAATGTTAATCCAATTACACAAATTAACTTATCAGATTCACAAGATTCGTTAAAACCCCTAATTGGACAAGAATAAGCCTAGGGAGGACGAAAATGACCTAAATGTTAATCCAATGACACCAATTAACTTATTGGATGCACAAGATTGGTTAAAAACCCTAATTGGACAAGAATAAGCCTAGGGAGGACGAAAATGACCTAAATGTTAATCCAATGACACACAAATGAACTTATTGGATGCACAAGAATGGTTAAAAACCTAATTGGACTAGAATAAGCCTAGGGAGGACGAAAATGACCTAAATGTTAATCCAATGACACAAACACACCTATTGGATGCACAAGATTTGTTAAAAACCCTAATTGGACTAGAATAAGCCTAGGGAGGACGAAAATGACCTAAATGTTAATCCAATGACACAAATGAACTTATTGGATGCACAAGATTGGTTAAAAACCCTAATTGGACTAGAATAAGCCTAGGGAGGACGAAAATGACCTAAATGTTAATCCAATGACACAAACACATCTATTGGATGCACAAGATTGGTTAAAAACCCTAATTGGACTAGAATAAGCCTAGGGAGGACGAAAATGACCTAAATGTTAATCCAATGACACAAACACACCTATTGGATGCACAAGATTGGTTAAAAACCCTAATTGGACAAGAATAAGCCTAGGGAGGACGAAAATGACCTAAATGTTAATCCAATGACACAAACTCACTTATTGGATGCACAAGATTGGTTAAAAACCCTAATTGGACTAGAATAAGCCTAGGGAGGACGAAAATGACCTAAATGTTAATCCAATGACACAAAAACACACCTATTGGATGCACAAGATTGGTTAAAAACCCTAATTGGACTAGAATAAGCCTAAGGAGGACGAAAATGACCTAAATGTTAATCCAATGAACAAACACACCTAATGGATGCACAAGATTGGTTAAAAACCCTAATTGGACTAGAATAAGCCTATGGAGGACGAAAATGACCTAAATGTTAATCCAATGACACAAATGAACTTATTGGATGCACAAGATTGGTTAAAACCCCTAATTGGACTAGAATAAGCCTAGGGAGGACGAAAATGACCTAAATGTTAATCCAATGACACAAACTCACTTATTGATGCACAAGATTGGTTAAAAACCCTAATTGGACTAGAATAAGCCTAGGGAGGACGAAAATGACCTAAATGTTAATCCAATGACACAAAACACACCTATTGGATGCACAAGATTGGTTAAAAACCCTAATTGGACTAGAAAAAGCCTAAGGAGGACGAAAAATGACCTAAATGTTAATCCAATGACACAAACACACCTATTGGATGAACAAGATTGGTTAAAAAACCTAAATTGGACTAGAATAAGCCTAGGGAGGACGAAAATGACCTAAATGTTAATCCAATGACACAAATGAACTTATTGGATGCACAAGATTGGTTAAAAACCCTAATTGGACTAGAATAAGCCTAGGGAGGACGAAAATGACCTAAATGTTAATCCAATGACACAAATGAACTTATTGGATGCACAAGATTGGGTTAAAAACCCTAATTGGACAAGAATAAGCCTAGGGAGGACGAAAATGACCTAAATGTTAATCCAATGACACAAATCAACTTATTGGATGCACAAGATTGGTTAAAAACCCAAATTGGACTAGAATAAGCCTAGGGAGGACGAAAATGACCTAAATGTTAATCCAATGACACAAAATGAACCTATTGGATGCACAAGATTGGTTAAAAACCCTAATTGGACTAGAATAAGCCTAGGGAGGACAAAAATGACCTAAATGTTAATCCAATGACACAAATGAACTTATTGGATGCACAAGATTGGTTAAAAACCCTAATTGGACTAGAATAAGCCTAGGAGGACGAAAATGACCTAAATGTTAATCCAATGACACAAACAACTTATTGGATGCACAAGATTGGTTAAAAACCCTAATTGGACTAGAATAAGCCTAGGAAGGACGAAAATGACCTAAATGTTAATCCAATGACACAAATGAACTTATTGGATGCACAAGATTGGTTAAAAACCCCTAATTGGACAAGAATAAGCCTAGGGAGGACGAAAATGACCTAAATGTTAATCCAATGACACAAACACACCTATTGGATGCACAAGATTGGTTAAAAAACCCTAATTGGACTAGAATAAGCCTAGGGAGGACCAAAATGACGTAAATGTTAATCCAATGACACAAACAACTTATTGGATGCACAAGATTGGTTAAAAACCCTAATTGGACAAGAATAAGCCTAGGGAGGACGAAAATGACCTAAATGTTAATCCAATGACACAAACACACTTATTAGATGCACAAGATTGGTTAAAAACCCTAATTGGACTAGAATAAGCCTAGGGAGGGACGAAAATGACGTAAATGTTAATCCAATGACACACAAACACACCTATTGGATGCACAAGATTGGGTTAAAAACCCTAATTGGACTAGAAATAAGCCTAAGGAGGAGGACGAAAATGACCTAAATGTTAATCCAATCACACAAACACACCTAATGGATGAACAAGATTGGTTAAAAACCCAAATTGGACTAGTATAAGCCTAGGGAGGACGAAAATGACCTAAATGTTAATCCAATGACACAAATGAATTTATTGGATGCACAAGATTGGTTAAAACCACTAATTGGTCTAGAATAAGCCTAGGGAGGACGAAAATGACAAAAATGTTAATCCAATGACACAAACTCACTTATTAGATCAAGATGCAGAAGATTCAGAAAAACCCTAAATGTTAATCCAATGGCACAAATGAACTTTTTGGATGCACAAAATTGGTTAAAAATCCTATTTGGACTAGAATAAGCCTAGGGTGGACGAATATGACCTAAATGTTAATCCAATGACACAAACACACCTATTGGATGCACAAGATTGGTTAAAAACCCTAATTGGACTAGAAAAAGCCTAAGGAGGACAAAAATGACGGAAATATTAATCCAATCACACAAACACACCTATTGGATGAACAAGATTGGTTAAAAAACCTAAATTGGACTAGAATAAGCCTAGGGAGGACGAAAATGACCTAAATGTTAATCCAATGACACAAATGACATTATTGGATGCACAAGATTGGTTAAAAACCCCTAATTGGACTAGAATAAGCCTAGGGAGGACAAAAATGACATAAATGTTAATCCAATGACACAAAAATGAACTTATCGGATGCACAAGATTGGTTAAAACCCCTAATTGGACAAGAATAAGCCTAGGAAGGACGAAAATGACCTAAATGTTAATCCAATGACATAAATCAACTTATTGGATGCACAAGTTTGGTTAAAAACCCAAATTGGACTAGAATAAGCCAAGGAGGGCGAAAATGACCTAAATGTTAATCCAATGACACAAACACACCTATTGCATGCACAAGATTGGGTAAAAACCCTAATTGGACTAGAAAAAGCCTAAGGGGGACGAAAATGACCTAAATGTTAATCCAATCACACAAACACACCTATTGGATGAACAAGATTGGTTAAAAATTCCAAATTGGACTAGAATAAGCCTAGGGAGGACGAAAATGACCTAAATATTAATCCAATGACACAAATGAACTTATTGGATGCACAAGATTGGTTAAAACCCCTAATTGGACTAGAATAAGCCTAGGGAGGACGAAAATGACCAAAATGTTAATCCAATGACACAAATTTACTTATTGGATGCACAAGATTGGTTAAAAACCCTAATTGGACTAGAATAAGCTTAGGGAGGGAGAAAATGACCTAAATGTTAATCCAATGACACAAATGAACTTATTGGATGCACAAGATTGGTTAAAAACCCTATTTGGACTAGAATAAGCCTAGGGAGGACAAAAATGACCAAAATGTTAATCCAATGACACAAACACACCTATTGGATGCACAAGATTGGTTAAACTCCTAATATGCATACTCCCACTGTTTTAGTCTTATTTATCCTCAATCATCAGTTAAATTAAGATTTATTTGATACATTTTGTTGATTTTTGTTCTTTGAGATTTAATAAAATGTTTTTTGTTTTTTATTTCGTTGATTAATATGACTTTGTCGTTAATTTTACATTGCATTTTGTGTTAGTGCAGTGCTGAACAAGATTGGTTAAAAATCAACACTACATATGTGGAGTACAGCCATATCTGGAGTTCTAGATGTCCAAATGTCACTCCAAGTGCAATGAAAGCTAAATCCAACTTACTTTCATGATGACACCGGGACCAAATTCAGACGAAAAAGTTGAGAAAATTCAAAATACATCAGACAGCAGATGAAATGCGCTTGGAGCGCGCACCTGGAGCGCTTGGAGCGCATTTCTCAATGACCTAAATGTTAACGCGCATCAGCACCATGACACAGATTTTTACTGTTTAATTGGATCTTTTTGACTCTAGGGGAAATTGGGAGACTTGTGCCCTAGCATAGAAACTCAAAGACGGCCAATACACAAATTTCTAACGCCATTGAAGCAGTTTTTTATCAAGAATCATCCATGAATCATTCTTGTAATTCTTCTTTAATCCTTATCCTTTGTATCTCTGTCATGAGTAACTAAACCCTATTTGTTAGGGATGAGTGTACACAAATGAAACCCTTATTTTTCTGATTTGATTTCTAGTTATATGAATGAATTTATTGAATTATTGGATTCTCTTCTCTGTGCTTAATGCTTTTATTGCTTGAGAGGACATTAAAATGTTCTATGACCTAAATGTTAATCCAATGACACGAATGCTTGAGATGAAACATGAATTTGTAGTCTAGGGATAGATGCAGGTCATGAAACCAATTAAATTAGTTGCAAAGCAATAGTTTACAAGAGGATTTCTATACGGTAAAATGCTTAATTCTAATCTTAAATCTACTAAGGAATTAGGGGTTACTTTGGAATTAAAGGTTCTGTCACTAAGACATTAGGCAAGAATAACAAAGAGAATTCGGTAATAATTCAATAAAGGAATTCAATAACTAGGATCGGAAATTAGACACCAAGGTTGGAATCGAAGTGAAACTCATCCCTAATGGGATGACAAGATTCCCAATTTATAAAAGATCAATTGGACTACTGCCTGTCAATTTTAATTATTATTTAATCCAATCAACTTGGGAACCTTTTTGTTCAATTTTGGTAATCAAATATAATTCAATAGAATAAATCCTTGAGTTCGACAAAATGACTAATGTTATTATTAATGCAACGATTCAATACACTTGATGCACAATCAATTGGTTAAAAACCCAAATTGGACTAGAAAAAGCCTAAGGAGGACAAAAATGACCGAAATGTTAATCCAATCACACAAACACACCTATTGGATGAACAAGATTGGTTAAAAACCCAAATTGGACTAGAATAAACCTAGGAAGGACGAAAATGACTTAAATGTTTATCCAATGACACAAATGAACTTATTGGATGCACAAGATTGGTTAAAACCCCTAATTGGACTAGAATAAGCCTAGGGAGGATGAAAATGACCTAAATGTTAATCCAATGACACGAATGAACTTATCGGATTGACAAGATTGGTTAAAACCCCTAATTGGACTAGAATAAGCCTATGGAGGAAGAAAATGAACTAAATGTTAATCCAATGACACAAATGAACTTATTGGATGCACAAGATTGGTAAAAAAAAACACTAATTGGACAAGAATAAGCCTAGGGAGGACGAAAATGACCTAAATGTTAATCCAATGACACAAACACACCTATTGGATGGACAAGATTTGTTAAAAACCCTAATTATACTAGAATAAGCCTAGGCAGGGCGAAAATGACCTAAATGTTATTCCAATGACACAAATGAACTTATTGGATGCACAAGATTGGTTAAAACCCCTAATTGGACAAGAATAAGCCTAGGGAGGGCGAAAATGACCTAAATGTTAATCCAATGATACAAACATACCTATTGGATGCACAATATTGGTTAAAAACCCTAAGTTGGACTAGAAAAAGCCTAAGAAGGACGAAAATGACCTAAATGTTAATCCAATCACACAAACACACCTAATGGATGAACAAGATTGGTTAAAATTCCAAATAGGACTAGAATAAGCCTAGGCAGGATGAAATGACCAAAATATTAATCCAATGACACAGATGAACTTATTGGATGCACAAGAATGGTTAAAACCCTAATTGGACTAGAATAAGCCTAGGGAGGACGAAAATGACCTAAATGTTAATCCAATGACACAAATTTACTTATTGCATGCACATGATTGGTTAAAAACCCTAATTGGACTAGAATAAGCCTAGGGAGGGAGAAAATGACCTAAATGTTAATCCAATGACATAGATGAACTTATTGGATGCACAAGATTGGTTAAAAACCCTTAATTGGACTAGAATAAGCCTAGGGAGGACGAATATGACCTAAATGTTAATCCAATGACACAAACACAACTATTGGATGCACAAGATTGGTTAAAAACCCTTATTGGACTATAAAAAGCCTAAGGAGGACTAAAATGACCTAAATGTTAATCCAATCACACAACACACCTATTGGATGAACAATATTGGTTAAAAACCCAAATTGGAATAGAATAAGCCTAGGGAGGACGAAAATGACTTAAATGTTTATCCAATGACACAAATGAACTTATTGGATGCACAAGATATGGTTAAAAACCCTAATTGGACTAGAATAAGCCTAAGGAGGACGAAAATGACCTAAATGTTATCCAATGACACAAATGAAACTTATTGGATGCACAAGATTGGTTAAAAACCCTAATTGGACAAGAATAAGCCTAGGAAGGACGAAAATGACCTAAATGTTAATCCAATGACACAAATGAACTTATTGGATGCACAAGATTGGTTAAAAACCCTAATTGGACAAGAATAAGCCTAGGGAGGACGAAAATGACCTAAATGTTAATCCAATGACACAAACATAACTATTGGATGCACAATATTGTTTAAAAACCCTAATTGGACTAGAAAAAAGCCTAAGGAGGACGAAAATGACCTAAATGTTAATCCAATCACACAAACACACCTAATGGATGAACAAGATTGGTTAAAATTCCCTAATTGGACTAGAATAAGCCTATGCAGGATGAAATGACCTAAATGTTAATCCAATGACACAAATGAACTTATTGGATGCACAAGATTGGTTAAAACCCCTAATTGGACTAGAATAAGCCTAGGGAGGACGAAAATGACCAAAATGTTAATCCAATGACACAAATTTACTTATTGGATGCACAAGATTGGTTAAAAACCCTAATTGGACTAGAATAAGCCTAGGGAGGGAGAAAATGACCTAAATGTTAATCCAATGACATAGATGAACTTTTTGGATGCACAAGATTGGTTAAAAACCTTATTTGGACTAGAATAAGCCTAGGGAGGACGAATATGACCTAAATGTTAATCCAATGACACAAACACAACTATTGGATGCACAATATTGGTTAAAAACCCTTATAGGACTAGAAAAAGTCTAAGGAGGACTAAAATGACCGAAATGTTAATCCAATCACACAAACACACCTATTGGATGAACAAGATTGGTTAAAAACCCAAATTGGAATAGAATAAGCCTAGGGAGGACGAAAATGACTTAAATGTTTATCCAATGACACAAATGAACTTATTGGATGCACAAGATATGTTAAAAACCCTAATTGGACTAAAATAAGCCTAAGGAGGACAAAAATGACAAAAATGTTATTCCAATGACACAAATTAACTTATCGGATGCACAAGATTGGTTAAAATCCCTAATTGGACAAGAATAAGCCTAGGAGGACGAAAATGACCTAAATGTTAATCCAATGACACAAATGAACTTATTGGATGCACAAGATTGGTTAAAACCCTAATTGGACTAGAATAAGCCTTGGGAGGACGAAAATGACCTAAATGTTAATCCAATGACACAAACACACCTATTGGATGCACAATATTTGTTAAAAACCCTAATTCTACTAGAATAAGCCTAGGGAGGACGAAAATGACCTAAATGTTAATCCAATGACACAAACACACCTATTGGATGCACAAGATTGGTTAAAAACCCTAATTGGACTAGAAAAAGCCTAGGGAGAGCGAAAATGACCTAAATGTTAATCCAATCACACAAACACACCTAATGGATGAACAAGATCGGTTAAAAACCCAAATTGGACTTGTATAAGCCTAGGGAGAACTAAAATGACCTAAATGTTAATTCAATGACACAAATGAATTTATTGGATGCACAAGATTGGTTAAAACCACTAATTGGTCTAGAATAAGCCTAGGGAGGACGAAAATGACAAAAATGTTATTCCAATGACACAAACTCACTTATTAGATGCACTAGATTGGTTAAAAACCCTAATTGGACTAAAATAAGCTTAGGGAGGAAGAAAATGACCTAAATGTTAATCCAATGGCACAAATGAACTTTTTGGATGCACAAAATTGGTTAAAAATCCTAGTTGGACTAGAATAAGCCTAGGGTGGACGAATATGACTAAATGTTAATCCAACGACACAAACTGTAAGACCATAATTTTAAAGTACACTTTATGTATTTTATATATTTTGGATTTTGACTCGGAGGCTTTTTAGCCAAAGTTAATAATATTTTGGAGTTTATATGATCAAAAAGTTATTTTGACGCCGTTTAGAATTACTCGTCGATAAATAAATTTAAATTAAGTGCGGAGAATCCTTTACGTAGAATTTAATGCGTTACGGGTGAAATGGTAATTTAACAAATATCTAGATATTTTGGGATATTTGTTAAGTTATATTTAATATATATATATATGTTTGGTTGGAGGAAAAAGAAAGGAAATTAGAAGGAAGGAAAAGGAAAAGAAAGGTTATATAAAGGAAAGAAGGAAATAGAAAGGAAGGAAAAACAAAGAAAGGAAAAAGAAAGGAAGGAAAATCCGATTTTCCATCTTCTTCCTCTGCTACCCGCGGCCATTTTTCCCTCCTTCTCCCATTTTCATTTTCGTTGCTTTCTTTTCTTCAAGACTAGTAACCCAAGGTTGGGTGAGTGTTAGAACAAGGATTTCGCAACTCCACTCTTCCTCTTTGATTCGAAAACGAAGAAAAACGGTATTTTGAGATTCAAACACAAACCCCTCTGTTTCTTCTAGATCTAAGCTTCGTTTCGCGAAGAGTTAGAAGGGAAAGTTGCTCACTACCACGCTACGGTGCTAGGGACCAATTTGGAGGCGACGTTGCGAGCGGAGATTTTTACCGGATTTGCTCGCGGTACCGGAAACGCACGTTAGAGCTAACGCGAAGGTAAGGGCTCCTTCCAAACTTTTAGTTTGCATCTAGGGCCTTATCTGTGGTTGTGTGGAAACGAATTGTGTTAGGATTGGAGTATTGTTTTGGGAAAAATGATTTTACCTCATGTATGTAAGATTTTGAATAAATGAAATTTATTATGTTGATTTGTGTTCATCGTATTTGGCATATTCGTACTTGATGTTTGTTGATTGATGTGTTTTGGGTCTGAATTATGAATTGAATATGAGAATTTGTTTGAGTTTGTTTTGTGTGGAATTTGAAAACCATTAAGTTAAATGAGTATTAAGAATGGGAATCTCTTAATGTCTTGTTTACTTAATGTGTGTTTGTTTGTGAAAAATCGTTTAAGTTAACTGGGCGTTAAGAATGGGGAATCTCTTAATGTCTCGGTTACTTAATATTTGTTTTGAAAATCGTTTAAGTTAACTGGGCGTTAAGAATGGGGAATCTCTTAATGTCTCGGTTACTTAATATTTGTTTTTGAAAATCGTTTAAGTTAACTGGGCGTTAAGAATGGGGAATCTCTTAATGTGTCGGTTACTTAATATTTGTTTTTGAAAATCGTTTAAGTTAACTGGGCGTTAAGAATGGGGAATCTCTTAATGTCTAGGTTACTTAATATTTGTTTTTGAAAATCGTTTAAGTTAACTGGGCGTTAAGAATGGGGAATATCTTAATGTCTCGGTTACTTAATATTTGTTTTTGAAAATCGTTTAAGTTAAATGAGAATTAAGAATGGGGAATCTCTTAATGTCTCGTTTACTTAATATTTGTTTTGAAAACCGTTTAAGTTAACTGGGCGTTAAGAATGGGGAATCTCTTAATGTCTTGGTTACTTAATATTTGTTTTGAAAATCGTTAAGTTAACTGGGCGTTAAGAATGGGGAATCTCTTAATGTCTTGGTTACTTAATGTTTGTTTTTTGAAAATCGTCTAAGTTAAATGAGAATTAAGAATGGGGAATCTCTTAAAGTCTCGTTGCTTAATATTTGTTTTTTGAAAAACCGTTTAAGTTAACTGGGCGTTAAGAATGGGGAATCTCTTAATGTCTTGGTTACTTAATATTTGTTTGGAAAATCGTTTAAGTTAAATAAGTATTGAGAATGGGGAATCTCTTAATGACTTATTTACTTAATGTTGTTTTGAAAAATCGTTTAAGTTAAACGAGAATTAAGAATGGGGAATCTCTTAATGTCTCGTTTACTTATGTGTATTTTGGTAAATCGTGCAGACCCGTGATAGGTGGCACCTTGGTAAACGGTACGGGCCCGTGATAGGCAGTACGTTTACGATTTATGTTTGGTAAGTTGTGCAGACCGGGATAGGTGGCACCTCGGTAAACAGTACGGACCCGTGATAGGTAGTATGTTTACGACTTACGTTCCTGAGGGAATTGTGTTGTCCGTGAGAGACTGCGCAGGGGTTTGTCCGTGAGAGACTACGCCCTGGTTTAAGTTAGATGAGAATTAAGAATGGGAATCTCTTAATGTCTCGTTTACTTATGTATGTTTTGGTAAATTGTGCAGACCCGTGATAGGTGGCACCTTGGTAAACGGTACGTGCCCGTGATAGGCAGTACGTTTACGATTTACGTTTGGTAAGTTGTGCAGACCCGGGATAGGTGGCACCTCGGTAAACAGTACGGACCCGTGATAGGTAGTACGTTTACGACTTACGTTCCTTAGGGAATTGTGTTTGTCCGTGAGAGGCTGCACAGGTGTTTGTCCGTGAGAGACTACACCTTGTTAAATTGTGAATTGTTGGTTAATTTGGTATGTGTAGTAATTGTGTTATAAATGTTATGTTTTGGAATTTGGTGATAACATGTTGGATTGCTATACCATTTTGAAACCCATGATGTTGTATTAATTGTGTTATAAATGTTAAGTGTTATGTTTTGGAATTTGGTGATAACATGTTTGCTTGCAATACTATTTTGAAACTAATGATGTTGTATCGATTGCGTTATCAGTGCTAAGTGTTAGGATTTGAGATCATGTATGAATGTGATTGAGTTAGTTATGAATTTTTGAAAGAATACACAGGGAAATCGATTTCCCAATCGATTGGATGGGTAAACAGGGACTTGGCCAAATTGACAAAATCGATTAGTCAATCGATATCGTAATCAGTTTTCAAAAATCCTTTAAGAAATCGATTGCCCAATCGATTGGGCCTTAAGTCAGGGACTCAGCCATATTCGACCAAATCGATTTGGAAATCGATTGGCTTAAAACCTGGGGGCTAAATACTCACTCAATCGATTTCCCAATCGATTGATTTCAGCCCAAGATTCTGTTTTCATTAAAATCCTTCACCCCAATCGATTGGCTCAGTGAAAATCCTCAGTTTGAGTTAGATGTTTGATTACTCATTAACTTATCCATGTCTTGATTTGTTATGTTTTAATTAGGGGATTGAGAACTTCATTTTGTTTTCATTTTTAATTGGCAAAGTATTGTATGAACTTTTTGCATATTGAAAATCCTGTTAAGGTGCAAGCTTAGTTGAAAAGTTATTTTGAGCATTTACAAACTAAATTGTTATGTGTTAACTGTTATTTTCGGTTGGTGACCCTTTACAATTATTGTGGAAATTTGGGCTTTGCCCTCAGATGAGAATCAGGACGATCCTACCGGTTCGTACCCTACGGACGGGAATGGAGATGGGAACGCTTGACTGCAACTACGTTAGGAGGATCTCACGGGGCGCGTGGAGATCACTCAGGGTGTTTAGTCGTTTTGTAAAATGATCAGACTAGGTTGTCACAGAGGAACGGATGTCTTTCTTTTGGGTTGCGTTTATTTTAAACTGGAAGACTGTACTACTTTTGTTATGTATATATTTTGAATTCATGGATTGAGAATTTTTCCGCTGCTCGTAAATTCTGTTGACTTATTTGTCGTTGTGTTACGACTTAAATATTTATCCAAATGTGTGTTACCTTATTTATTTTCCTGTTTTATTTTAATTCCTTTTGAAAAAAAAATTACACTCACGCTTTGAAAAATGGGGTGTTACACAAACACACCTATTGGATGCACAAGATTGTTTAAAAACCCTAATTGGACTAGAAAAAGCTTAAGGAGGACAAAAATGACGGAAATATTAATCCAATCACACAAACAAAGCTATTGGATGAACAAGATTGTTTAAAAACCTAAATTGGACTAGAATAAGCCTAGGGAGGACGAAAACGACTTAAACGTTTTCCAATGACACAAATGAACTTATTGGATGCACAAGATTGGTTAAAACCCCTAATTGGACAAGAATAGGCCTAGAAAGGACAAAAATGACCTTAATGTTATTCCAATGACACAAATGAACTTATCGGATACACAAGATTGGTTAAAACCCCTAATTGGACAAGAATTAGCCTAGGAAGGACGAAAATGACCTAAATGTAAAATCCAATGACATAAATAAACTTATTGGATCCACATGTTTGGTTAAAAACCCAAATTGGACTAGAATAAGCCTAGGGAGGGCGAAAATGACCTAAATGTTAATCCAATGACACAAACACACCTATTGGATGCACAAAATTGGTAAAAAACCCAAATTGGACTAGAAAAGCATAAGGAGGACGAAAATGACCTAAATGTTAATCCAATCACACTAATGAACTTATAGGATGCACAAAATTGGTGAAAACCCCTTAATTGAACTAGAATAAGCAAGGGAGGACGAAAATGAGCTAAATATTAATCCAATGACCCAAGTGAACTAATTGGATGCACAAGATTGGTTAAAAAAATCTAATTGGACAAGAATAAGCTTAGGGAGGACGAAAATGACCTAAATGTTAATCCAATGACACAAATGAACTTATCGGATGCACAAGATTGGTCAAAAACCCCAAAATTTCACAAGAATAAGCCTAGGAAGGACGAAAATGACCTAAATGTTAATCCAATGACACAAATGAACTTATTGGATGCACAAGATTGGTTAAAAATCCTAATTGGACTAGAATAAGCCTAGGGAGGGCGAAAATGACCTAAATGTTTATCCAATGATACAAACACACCTATTGGGTGCACAAGATTGGTTAAAAACCCTAATTGGACTAGAAAAAGCCTAAGAAGGGCAAAAATGAACTAAATGTTAATCCAATGACACAAATGAACTTATTGGATGCACAATATTGGTTAAAAACCCTAATTGGACTAGAATAAGCCTAGGGAGGAAGAAAATGACCAAAATGTTAATCCAATGACACAAATTTACTTATTGGATGCACAAGATTGGTTAAAAAACCCTAATTGGACTAGAATAAGCTTAAGGAGGAAGAAAATGACCTAAATGTTAATCCAATGACACAAATTAACTTTTTGGATGCACAAGATTGGTTAAAAACCCTATTTGGAATAGAATAATCCTAGGGAGGACGAGTATAAACTAAATGTTAATCCAATGACACAAACGCACCTATTGGATGCACAAGATTGGTGAGAAAATCCAAATTGGACAAGAATAAGCCTAGGGAGGATGAAAATGACCTAAATGTTAATCCAATGACACCAACTCACTTATTGGATGCACAAGATTGGTTAAAAACCCTAATTGGACTAGAATAAGCCTAGGGAGGACGAAAATGACCAAAATGTTAATCCAATGACACAAATTACTTATTGGATGCACAAGATTGGCTAAACACCCTAATTGGACAAGAATAAGCATAGGAAGGACGAAAACGACCTAAATGTTAATCCAATGACACAAATAAACTTATTGGATGCACAAGATTGGTTAAAAACCCTAATTGGACTAGAATAAACGTAGGGAGGACGGAAATGACCTAAATATTAATACAATGACACAAACACACCTATTGGATGCACAAGATTTGTGAGAAAACCCAAATTGGACAAGAATAAGCCTAGGGAGGATGAAAATGACCTAAATGTTAATCCAATGACACCAACTCACTTATTGGATGCACAAGATTGGTTAAAAACCCTAATTGGACTAGAATAAGCTTAGGGAGGAAGAAAATGACCTAAATGTTAATCCAATGACACGAACACACCTATTGGATGCCCAAGATTGGTGAGAAAACCCAAATTGGACAAGAATAAGCCTAGGGAGGATGAAAATGACCTAAATGTTAATCCAATGACACCAACTCAGTTATTGGATGCACAAGATTGGTTAAATACCCTAATTGGACTAGAATAAGCTTAGGGAGGAAGAAAATGACCTAAATGTTAATCCCAATGACACACAAACACACCTACTGGATGCCCAAGATTTGGAAAAAAAACCCTAATTGGACTAGAAAAAGCCTAGTGAGGACAAAAATGACCAAAATGTATTCCAATGACACAAATTAACTTATCGGATGCACAAGATTGGTTAAATTCCCTAATTTGACAAGAATAAGCCTAGGAAGGACGAAAATGACATAAATGTTAATCCAATTACACAAATGAACTTATTGGATGCACAATATTGGTTAAAACCCTAATTGGACTAGAATAAGCCTAGGGAGGACGAAAATGACCAAAATGTTAATCCAATGACACAAATTTACTTATTGGATGCACAAGATTTGTTAAAAACCCTAATTGGACTAGAATAAGCTTAGGGAGGAAGAAAATGACCTAAATGTTAATCCAATGACACAAATGAACTTTTTGGATGCACAAGATTGGTTAAAAACCCTATTTGGAATAGAATAATCCTAGGGAGGACGAGTATAAACTAAATGTTAATCCAATGACACACAAACGCACCTATTGGATGCACAAGATTGGTGAGAAAACCCAAATTGGACAAGAATAAGCCTAGGGAGGATGAAAATGACCTAAATGTTAATCCAATGACACCAACTCGCTTATTGGATGCACAAGATTGGTTAAAAACCCCTAATTGGACTAGAATAATCCTAGGGAGGACGAAATGACCAAAATGTTAATCCAATGACACAAATTTACTTATTGGATGCACAAGATTGGTTAAAAACCCTAATTGGACAAGAATAAGCATAGGAAGGACGAAAATGACCTAAATGTTAATCCAATGACACAAATGAACTTATTGGATGCACAAGATTGGTTAAAAACTCTAATTGGACTAGAATAAACCTAGGAGGAAGGAAATGACCTAAATGTTAATACAATGACACAAACAACCTATTGGATGCACAAGATTGGTGAGAAAACCCAAATTGGACAAGAATAAGCCTAGGGAGGATGAAAATGACCTAAATGTTAATCCAATGACACAAATCACTTATTGGATGCACAAGAATGGTTAAAAACCCTAATTGGACTAGAATAAGCTAGGGAGGAGACGAAAATGACCTAAATGTTAATCCAATGACACAACACAACCTATTGGATGCACAAGATTGGTTAAAAACCCTAATTGGACAAGAATAAGCCTAGGGAGGATGAAAATGACCTAAATGTTAATCCAATGACACCAACTCACTTATTGGATGCACAAGATTGGTTAAATACTATAATTGGACTAGAATAAGCTTAGGGAGGAAGAAAATGACCTAAATGTTAATCCAATGACACAAAACACACCTATTGGACACACAAGATTGGAAAAAAACCCTAATTGGACTAGAATAAGCCTAGGGAGGACGAAAATGACCTAAATGTTATTCCAATGACACAAATGAACTTATTCGGATGCACAAGATTGGTTAAAATCCCTAATTGGACAAGAATAAGCCTAGGGAGGACGAAAATGACCTAAATGTTAATCCAATGACACACCTAATGGATGCACAAGATCGGTTTAAAAACCCTAATTGGACTAGTATAAGCCTAGGGAGGACTAAAATGACCTAAATGTTAATCCAATGACACAAATGAACTTATTGGATGCACAAGATTGGTTAAAAACCCCTAATTGGACTAGAATAAGCCTAGGGAGGACGAAAATGACAAAAATGTTATTCCAATGACACAAACTAACTTATGGATGCACAAGATTGGTTAAAAACCCTAATTGGACAAGAATAAGCTTAGGGAGGACGAAAATGACCTAAATGTTCATCCAATGACACAAATGAACTTATTGGATGCACAAGATTGGTTAAAAATCCTAATTGGACTAGAATAAGCCTAGGGAGGACGAAATGACCTAAATGTTAATCCAATGACACAAACAACCTATTGGATGCACAAGATTGGTTAAAAACCGTAATCAACTAAAAAAGCTAAGCTAGGGATGCACAAGATATGGTTACAAAAACCCTAATTGGACAAGAGAAAAAGCCTAGGGAGGACGAAAATGACCTAAACGTTCATCCAATGACACAAATGAACTTATTGGATGCACAAGATTGGTTAAAACCTAATTGGACAAGAATAAGCCTAGGGAGGACGAAAATGACCTAAAATGTTTATCCAATGACACAAATGAACTTATTGGATGCACAAGATTGGTTAAAACCCCTAATTGGACAAGAATAAGCCTAGGGAGGACGAAAATGACCTAAATGTTAATCCAATGACACAAATGAACTTATTGGATGCACAAGATTGGTTAAAACCCCTAATTGGACAAGAATAAGCCTAGGGAGGACGAAAATGACCTAAATGTTAATCCAATGACACAAATGAACTTATTGGATGCACAAGATTGGTTAAAAACCCTAATTGGACAAGAATAAGCCTAGGGAGGACGAAAATGACCTAAATGTTAATCCAATGACACAAAATGAACTTATTGGATGCACAAGATTGGTTAAAAAACCCTAATTGGACAAGAATAAGCCTAGGGAGGACGAAAATGACCTAAATGTTAATCCAATGACACAAATGAACTTATTGGATGCACAAGATTGGTTAAAAACCCTAATTGGACTAGAATAAGCCTAGGGAGGACGAAAATGACCTAAATGTTAATCCAATGACACAAATGAACTTATTGGATGCACAAGATTGGTTAAAACCCTAATTGGACAAGAATAAGCCTAGGGAGGACGAAAATGACTAAATCTCATCCAATGACACAAATGACCTATTGGATGCACAAGATTGGTAAAAACCCTAATTGGACTAGAATAAGCCTAGGGAGGACGAAAATGACCTAAATGTTAATCCAATGACACAAATGAACTTATTGGATGCACAAGATTGGTTAAAAACCCTAATTGGACTAGAATAAGCCTAGGGAGGACGAAAATGACCTAAATGTTAATCCAATGACACAAAACACACCTATTGGATGCACAAGATTGGTTAAAAACCCTAATTGGACTAGAATAAGCCTAAGGAGGACGAAAATGACCTAAATGTTAATTCCAATGACACAATGAAACTTATTGGATGCACAAGATTGGTTAAAAAACCCTAATTGGACTAGAATAAGCCTAGGGAGGACGAAAATGACCTAAATGTTAATCCAATGACACAAATGAACTTATTGGATGCACAAGATTGGTTAAAAACCCTAATTGGACTAGAATAAGCCTAGGGAGGACGAAAATGACCTAAATGTTCATCCAATGACACAAATGAACTTATTGGATGCACAAGATTGGTTAAAAACCCTAATTGGACAAGAATAAGCCTAGGGAGGACGAAAATGACCTAAATGTTAATCCAATGACACAAATGAACTTATTGGATGCACAAGATTGGTTAAAAACCCTAATTGGACTAGAATAAGCCTAGGGAGGACGAAAATGACCTAAATGTTCATCCAATGACACAAATGACACCTATTGGATGCACAAGATTGGTTAAAACCCTAATTGGACAAGAAATAAGCCTAGGGAGGACGAAAATGACCTAAATGTTAATCCAATGACACAAATGAACTTATTGGATGCACAAGATTGGTTAAAAACCCTAATTGGACAAGAATAAGCCTAGGGAGGACGAAAATGACCTAAATGTTAATCCAATGACACAAATGAACTTATTGGATGCACAAGATTGGTTAAAAACCCTAATTGGACAAGAATAAGCCTAGGGAGGACGAAAATGACCTAAATGTTAATCCAATGACACAAATGAACTTATTGGATGCACAAGATTGGTTAAAAAACCCTAATTGGACTAGAATAAGCCTAGGGAGGACGAAAATGACCTAAATGTTAATCCAATGACACAAATGAACTTATTGGATGCACAAGATTGGTTAAAAACCCTAATTGGACAAGAATAAGCCTAGGGAGGACGAAAATGACCTAAATGTTAATCCAATGACAACAACACACTTATTGGATGCACAAGATTGGTTAAAAACCCTAATTGGACAAGAATAAGCCTAGGGAGGACGAAAATGACCTAAATGTTAATCCAATGACACAAATGAACTTATTGGATTGACAAGATTGGTTAAAAACCCTAATTGGACTAGAATAAGCCTAGGGAGGACGAAAATGACCTAAATGTTCATCCAATGACACAAATGAACTTATTGGATGCACAAGATTGGTTAAAAACCCTAATTGGACAAGAATAAGCCTAGGGAGGACGAAAATGACCTAAATGTTTAATCCAATGACACAATGAACCTATTGGATGCACAAGATTGGTTAAAACCCCTAATTGGACAAGAATAGCCTAGGGAGGACGAAAATGACCTAAATTGTTAATCCAATGACACAAATTCACCTATTGGATGCACAAGATTGGTTAAAAACTCTAATTGGACTAGAATAAGCCTAGGGAGGACGAAAATGACCTAAATGTTAATCCAATGACACAAATGAACTTTTTTGGATGCACAAGATTGGTTAAAAACCCTAATTGGACAAGAATAAGCCTAGGGAGGACGAAAATGACCTAAATGTTAATCCAATGACACAAATGAACTTATTGAATGCACAAGATTGGTTAAAAACCCTAATTGGACTAGAAAAAGCCTAGGGAGGACGAAAATGACCTAAATGTTAATCCAATGACACAAACACACCTATTGGATGCACAAGATTGGTTAAAAACCCTAATTGGACAAGAATAAGCCTAGGGAGGACGAAAATGACTTAAATGTTAATCCAATGACACAAATGAAACTTATTGGATGCACAAGATTGGTTAAAACCCCTAATTGGACTAGAATAAGCCTAGGGAGGACGAAAATGACCTAAATGTTAATCCAATGACACAAATTAACTTATCGGATGCACAAGATTGGTTAAAACCCCTAATTGGACAAGAATAAGCATAGGAAGGACGAAAACGACCTAAATGTTAATCCAATGACACAAAATAAACTTATTGGATGCACAAGATTGGTTAAAAACCCTAATTGGACTAGAATAAGCCTAGGGAGGATGGAAAATGAACTAAATGTTAATACAATGACACAAACACACCTATTGGATTCACAAGATTGGTGAGAAAACCCAAATTGGACAAGAATAAGCCTAGGGAGGATGAAAATGACCTAAATGTTAATCCAATGACACCAACTCACTTATTGGATGCACAAGATTGGTTAAAAACCCTAATTGGACTAGAATAAGCTTAGGGAGGAAGAAAATGACCTAAATGTTAATCCAATGACACAAACACACCTATTGGATGCCCAAGATTGGTGAGAAAACCCAAATTGGACAAGAATAAGCCTAGGGAGGATGAAAATGACCTAAATGTTAATCCAATGACACCAACTCACTTATTGGATGCACAAGATTGGTTAAATATCCTAATTTGACTAGAATAAGCATAGGGAGGACGAAAATGACCTAAATGTTAATCCAATGACACAAACACACCTATTGGATGCACAAGATTTGGAAAAAAAACCCTAATTGGACTAGAATAAGCCTAAGGAGGACGAAAATGACCTAAATGTTAATCCAATCGACACAAACACACCTATTGGATGAACAAGATTTGTGAAAACCCCAAATTGGACTAGAATAAGCCTAGGGAGAACGAAAATGACCTAAATGTTAATCCAATGACACACAAATGAATTTATTGGACGGACAAGATTGGTTAAAACCCCCTAATTGACTAGAAGAAGCCTAGGAAGGACGAAAATGACCTAAATGTTAATCCAATGACACAAATGAACTTATAGGATACACAAGATTGGTTAATAACCCTAATTGGACTAGAAATAAGCATAGGGAGGACGAAAATGACCTAAATGTTTATCCAATGACACAAACACACCTATTGGGATGCACAAGATTGGTTAAAAACCCTAATTGGACAAGAATAGGCCTATGGAGGTCGAAAAAGACCTAAATTGTAATCCAATGACACAAACTCACCTATTGGATGCACAAGATTTGGTTAAAACTCTAACTGTGCTAGAGTAAGCCTAGAGAAGCAAAATGACCTAAATGTTAATCCAATGATACAAATGAACTTTTTGGATGCCGAAGATTGGTTTAAAAACCCTATTGGAATAGAATAATCATAGGGAGGACGAATATAACCTAAATGTTAATCCAATGACACAAACGCACCTATTGAATGCACAAGATTGGTTAAAAACCCTAATTGGACTATAAAAAGCCTAAGGAGGAAAAAAATGACCGAAATCTTAATCCAATCACACCAACACACCTATTGGATGAACAAGATTGGTTAAAAACCCAAATTGGACAAGAATAAGCCTAGGGAGGACGAAAATGACTTAAATGTTTATCCAATGACACAAATGAACTTATTGGTTGCACAAGGTTGGTTAAAACCCATAATTCGACTAGAATAAGCCTGGGGAGGACAAAAATGACCTAAATTTTATTCCAATGACACAAATTAACAGATCGGATGCACAAGATTGGTGGAAACCCCTAATTGGACAAGAATAAGCATAGGAAGGACGAAAACGACCTAAATGTTAATCCAATGACACAAATAAACTTATTGGATGCACAAGATTGGTTAAAAACCCTAATTGGACTAGAATAAGCCTAGGGAGGATGGAAATGAACTAAATGTTAATACATTGACACAAACACACCTATTGGTTTCACAAGATTGGTGAGAAAACCCAAATTGGACAAGAATAAGCCTAGGGAGGATGAAAATGACCTAAATGTTAATCCAATGACACCAACTCACTTATTGGATGCACAAGATTGGTTAAAAACCCTAATTGGACTAGAATAAGCTTAGGGAGGAAGAAAATGACCTAAATGTTAATCCAATGACACAAACACACCTATTGGATGCCCAAGATTGGTGAGAAAACCCAAATTGGACAAGAATAAGCCTAGGGAGGATGAAAATTACCTAAATGTTAATCCAATGACACCAACTCACTTATGGATGCACAAGATTGGTTAAATATTCTAATTTGACTAGAATAAGCATAGGGAGGAAGAAAATGACCTAAATGTTAATCCAATGACACAAACACACCTATTGGATGCCCAAGATTTGGAAAAAAAAACCCTAATTGGACTAGAAAAAGCCTAAGGAGGACGAAAATGACCCTAAATGTTAATCCAATCGCACAAACACACCTATTGGATGAACAAGATTTGTTAAAACCCCAAATTGGACTAGAATAAGCCTAGGGAGAACGAAAATGACCTAAATGTTAATCCAATGACACAAATGAATTTATTGGACGCACAAGATTGGTTAAAACCCCTAATTGGACTAGAAGAAGCCTAGGAAGGACGAAAATGACCTAAATGTTAATCCAATGACACTAATGAACTTATAGGATACACAAGATTGGTTAATAACCCAATTGGACTAGAATAAGCATAGGGAGGACGAAAATGACCTAAATGTTAATCCAATGACACAAACACACCTATTGGTCGCACAAGATTAGTTAGAAACCCAAATTGGACAAGAATAGGCCTATGGAGGTCGAAAAAGACCTAAATTGTAATCCAATGACAAAAAACTCACCTATTGGATGCATAAGATTGGTTAAACACTCTAACTGTGCTAGAGTAAGCCTAGGGAAGCATAAATGACCTAAATGTTTAATCTAATGATACAAATGAACTTTTTGGATGCCGAACATTGGTTAAAATCCCTAATTGGACTAGAAAAAGCCTAAGGAAGACAAAAATGACCAAAATGTTAATCCAATCAAACAAATGAACTTATTGAATGCACAAGATTGGTTAAAAATCCTAATTGGACTAGAATAAGCCTACGGAGGACGTAAATTACCTAAATGTTAATACAATGACACAAAAACACCTATTGGATGCACAATATTGGTTAAAAACCCTAATTCTACGAGAATAAGCCTAGGGAGGACGAAAATGACCTAAATGTTAATCCAATGACACAAATGAACTTATTGGCACCACAAGATTGGTTAAAAATCCTAATTGGACTAGAATAAGCCTATGGAGGACGAAAATGACCTAAATGTTAATCCAATGACACAAACACACCTATTAGATGCACAATATTGGTTAAAAACCCTAATTGGACTATAATAAGCCTAGGGAGGGCGAAAATGACCGTAATGTTAATCCAATGACACAAATGAACTTTTTTGATGCACAATATTGGTTAAAAACCCTAAACCCTAAACCCTAAACCCTAAACCCTAAACCCTAAACCCTAAACCCTAAACCCTAAACCCTAAACCCTAAACCCTAAACCCTAACCCTAAACCCTAAACCTAAACCCTAAACCCTAAACCCTAAACCCTAAACCCTAATTGGAGGACATAAATGACCTACATATTAATAAAGTGACACAAATGAACTTTTTTATGCACAAGATTGGTTAAAAACCCTATTTTGACTAGAATAAGCCTAGGGAGGACGAATATGACCTAAATGTTAATCCAATGACACAAATAAACCTGTTGGACGCACAAGATTGGTTAAAAACCTAATTGAAATAGAAAAAGCCTAAGGAGGACAAAAATGACCGAAATGTTAATCCAATCACACAAACACACCGATTGGATGAACAAGATTGGTTAAAAACGCAAATTGGACCAGAATAAGCCTAGGGAGGACGAAAAATGACTTAAATGTTTATCCAATGACTCGAATGAACTTATTGGATGCACAAGATTGGGTTAAAACCATTAATTGGACTAGAATAAGCCTAGGGAGGATCAAAAATGACCTAAATATTATTCCAATGACACATATGAACTTATCGGATGCACAAGATTGGTTAAAACCCCTAATTGGACAAGAATAAGCATAGGAGGGAGAAAATGACCTAAATGTTAATCCAATGATACCAACACACTAACTGGATGCACAACATTGGGTAACAATCCTAATTGGACTACAATAAGCCTAGGGAGGAAAGAAATGACCTAAACGTTAATCCAATGACACAAACTCACCTATTGGATGCAAAAGATTGGTTAAAAACCCTAATTGGACTAGAATAAACCTACGAAGGACGAAAATGACCTAAATGTTAATCCAATGACACAAACACACATATTAGATGCACAAAATGGGTTAAAAACCAGAATTGGACTAGAAAAAGCCTAAGGAGGACGAAAATGACCTAAATATTAATTCAATCACACAAACACACCTATTGGACGACCAAGATTGGTTTAAAACCCTAATTCGACTAGAAAAAGCCTAACGAGGACGAAAATGACCTAAATGTTAATCCAATCACACAAACACACCTATTGGATGTACAAGATTGGGCGAAAAAAACCCAAATTGGACTAGAACAAGCCTAGGGAGGAAGGAAATGACCTAAATGTTAATCCAATGACACAAACACACCTATTGGATGAACAAGATTGGGTTAAAAACTCAAATTGGACTAGAATAAGCCTAGGGAGAACGAAAATGACTTAAATGTTATCCAATGACACAAATGAACTTATGGGTTGCACAAGATTGGTTAAAAACCCTAATTGGACTAGAATAAGCCTACGAAGGACGAAAATGACCTAAATGTTAATCCAATGACACAAACACACATATTAGATGCACAATATTGGTTAAAAACCCTAATTGGACTAGAAAAAGCCTAAGGAGGACGAAAATGACCTAAATGTTAATCCAATCACACAAACACACCTATTGGATGAACAAGATTGTTGAAAAACCCAAATTGGACTAGAATAAGCCCAGGGAGGACGAAAAATGACCTAAATGTTAATCCAATGACACAAATGAACTTATTGAATGCACAAGATTGGTTAAAAACCACCTAATTGGACTAGAATAAGCCTAGGGAGGACGAAAATGACCAAAATGGTATTCCAATGACACAAATGAACTTATTGAATGCACAATATTGGTTAAAACCCCTAATTGGACTAGAATAAGCCTACTGAGGACGTAAATGACCTAAATGTTAATACAATGACACAAACACACCTATTGGATGCACAACATTGGTTAAAAACCCTAATTCTACTAGAATAAGCCTATGGAGGACAAAAATGACCTAAATGTTAATCCAATGACACAAATGAACTTATTGGAAGCACAACATTGGTTAAAAATCCTCATTGGACTAGAATAAGCCTAGGAAGGGCGAAAATGACCTAAATGTTAATTCCAATGGCTCAAACACACCTATTTGATGAACAAGATTGGTTAAAAAACCCTAATTGGACTAGAATAAGTCCAGGGAGAACGAAAATGACCAAAATGTTAATCCAATGTTACAAACAGAACGATTGGATACACAAGATTGGTTAAAAAATCTAATTCGAATAGAATAAGCCTAGGGAGGTCAAAAATGACCTAAATGTTAATCCAATGACACAAGCACACCTATTGGAAGCACAAGATTGTTTAAAAAACCCTAATTGGACTAGAATAAGCCTAGGGAGGTCAAAAAGAACTAAATGTTAATCTAGTGACACAAACACACCTATTTAGGTCATTTTCTTCCTCCATAAGCTTATTCTAGTCCAATTAGGTTTTTTTGACCAATCTTGTGCTTCCAATAGGTGTGCTTGTGTCATTGGAATAACATTCAAGTCAGTGTCCAATTTTGGTTTTTATACCAATCATGTGCTTGTAATAGATGTGTTTATGTCATTGGATTTACGTTTATTTCATTTTCCTCCTCCCTGGTATTATTCAAGTCCAATTAGGGTTTTTAACCAATCTTGTGCATCCAATAGGTGTTCTTGTGACATTGGATTAACATTTAGGTCATTTTCGTCCTCCGTAGGCTTATTCTATTCTAATTAGGGTTTTTAACCAATCTTTTGGATCTAATAGGTGTGTTTTTGTCATTGGATTAACATTCAGGTCATTTTCGTCCTCCCTAGGCTTATTCTAGTCCAATTAGGATTTTTAACCAATCTTGTGCATCCAATAGGTGTGTTTGTGTCATTGGATTAACATTTAGGTTATTGTCATCCTCCTTAGGCGTATTCTAGTCCAATTTGGGTTTTTAACCAATCTTGTGCTTCTTATAGGTGTGTTTGAGTAATTGGATTTACATTCAGATCATTTTCGTCCTCCCTAGGCTTATTCTTGTCCAGTTAGGATTTTTTAACCATTCTTGTGCAGCCATAAGTTCATTTGTGTTATTGGATTAACATTTAGGTCATTTTTGTCCTCCCTAGGCTTATTCTTGTCTAATAAGGGTTTTTAAACAATCTTGTAATTCCAATAGGTGTGCTTGTGTCATAGGATTAACTTTTAGGTCATTTTCGTCCTGCCTAGGCTTATTCTAGTCGAGTTAGGGTTTTTTACTAATCTTGTGCATCCAATAAGTGTGTTTGTGCCATTGAATTAACGCGTAGGTCATTTCCGTCTTCCCTAGGCTTATTCTAGTCCAATTAGGAATTTTAACCAATCTTGTGCATCCAATAGGTGTGTTTGTGTCATTGGATTAGCATTTAGGTCATTTTCGTCCTCCATAGGCTTATTCTAGTCCAAATAGCGTATTGAACCAATCTTGTGCTTCCAATAGGTGTGTTTGTGTCAATAGATGTGTTGTGTCATTGGATTAGCATTTTTGTCATTTTCGTCATCCCTAGGCATATTCAAGTTCAATTACGATTTTTACCACTCTTGTGCATCCAATAGGTGTGTTTGGGTCATTGGATTAACATTTATGTCATTTTTGTCCTCCCTAGGCTTATTCTAGTCTAATTAGGGTTTTAAACAATCTTGTCATTCCAATAGGTGTGCTTGTGTCATTTGATTAACATTTAGGTCATTTTCATCCTCCCTAGGCTTATTTAAGTCCAAAGAGGGTTTTTAACCTATCTAGTGGATCCAATAGGTGTGTTTATGTCATTAGATTAACATTTAGGTCATTTTAATCTTTCCTAGGGTTTTTCTAGTCTAATTAGGAATTTTAATCAATATTGTGCATCCAATAGGTGTGTTTGTGTCATTGCATTAATATTTAGGTCATTTTCGTCCTCCCTAGGCTTATTCTTGACCAATTAGGGTTTTTAACCAATCTTGTGCTTCCTATAGGTGTGTTTGAGCCATTGGATATACATTTAGATTATTTTCATCCTTCCTAAGCTTATTCTAGTCCAATTAGGGTTTCTCACCAATCTTTGGCATCCAAAAGGTGTGTTTGTGTCATTGGATTAACACTTAGGTCATTTTCTTCCTCCATAGGCTTATTCTATTCCGATTAGGGTTTTTAACCAATCTTGTGCATCCAATATGTTCGTTTGTGTCATTGGATGAACATTTAGGTAGCTTTCGTCCTCCCTAGGCTTATTATAGACAAATTAGGGTTTTTAACCAATCTTGTGCATCCAATAGGTGTGTTTATGTCATTGGATTAACATTTAGATAATTTTTGTCGTCCTAGGATCATTCTTGTCCAATTTGTGTTTTTAAACAATTTTGTGCATCCAATAGGTGTGTTTGTTTCATTGGATTAACATTTAGATAATTTTTGTCCTCCCAAGGCTTATTCTAGTCCAATTAGGGTTTTTAACCAATCTTTGGCATCTAAAAGGTGTGCTTGTGTCATTGGATTTAACACTTAGGTCATTTTCTTCTTCCATTGGCTTATTCAATTCCGATTAGGGGTTTTTAACCAATCTTGTGCATCCAATATGTTCGTTTTGTGTCATTGGATGAACATTTAGGTAGCTTTCGTCCTCCCTAGGCTTATTATAGTCAAATTAGGGTTTTTTAACCAATCTTGTGCATCCAATAGGTGTGTTTATGTCGTTGGATTAACATTTAGATAATTTTTGTCCTCCCTAGGATCATTCTTGTCCAATTTGTGTTTTTAAACAATTTTGTGCATCCAATAGGTGTGTTTGTTTCATTGGATTAACATTTAGATAATTTTTGTCCTCCCAAGGCTTATTCTAGTCCAATTAGGGTTTTTTATTCAATCTTGTGCTTCCAATAGGTTTGTTTGTGTCATTGGATATACATTTAGGTCATTTCCGTCCTCCCTAGGCTTATTCTAGTCCAATTAGGGGTTTAACCAATCTTGTGCATCCAATAAGTTCAGTTCCATCATTGGATTAACATTTAATTCATTTTCGTAATCCAAAGGCTTATTCATGTCCAATTATGGTTTTAAACCAATCTTGTGCTTCTGATAGATGTGATTGTGTCATTGGATCAACTTCAAATCATTATCGTCCTCCCTAAGCTTATTCTAGTCCAGTTAGGGTTTTTAACCATTCGTGTGCACCCATAAGTTCATTTGTGTTATTGGATTAGAATTTAGGTTATTTTTGTCCTCCCTAGACTTATTCTTGTCCAATTAAGGTTTGAAACCAATGTTGTGCTTCCAATAGATGTGTTTGTGTCATTGGATTAACATTTAGATAATTATCGTCCTCCCTAGGCTTATTCTAGTCCAATTAGGGTTTTTAACCAATCTTGTGCATCCAATAAGTGTATTTGTGTCATTGGATTAACATTTAGGTCATTTTCGTCCTCCCTAGGTTTATTCTAGTCCAATAGGGTTTTTAAACAATCTTGTGCATCCAATAGGTGTGTTTGTGTCATTGGATTAGCATTTAGGTCATTTTCGTCCTCCATAGGCTTATTGTAGTCCAATTACCGTATTTAACCAATCTTGTGCTTCCAATAGATGTGTTGTGTCATTGGATTAGCATTTAGGTCATTTTCGTCCTCCCTAGGCATATTCTAGTTCAATCAGGATTTTAAACACTCTTGTGCATCCAATAGGTGTGTTGGTGTCATTGGATAAGCATTTAGGTCATTTTCGTCCAATTAGTTTATTTAACATTTAGGTCACATTCGAGTCCAAATAGTTTTATTTAACCAATCTTGTGCTTCCAATAGATGTGTTGTGTCATTGGATAAGCATTTAGGTCATTTTCGTCCTCCTAGGCATATTATAGTTCTTTTAGGATTTTAACCACTCTTGTGCATCCAATAGGTGTGTCGGTGTCATTCGATGAACATTTATGTCATTTTTGTCCTCCCAAGGCTTATTCTAGTCTAATTAGGTTTTTTAATAAATTTTGTGCTTCCAATAGGTGTGCTTGTGTAATTGGATTAACATTTAGATCATTTTCATCCTCCCTAGGCTTATTCTAGTCGAGTTAGGGTTTTTAACTAATCTTGTGCATCCAATAAGTGTGTTTGTGCCATTGAATTAACGTGTAGGTCATTTCCGTCCTCCCTAGGCTTATTCTAGTCCCATTAGGAATAATTTTATCCAATAGGTTGTTTTGTGTCTTGTGCATCCAATAGGTGTGTTTGTGTCATTGGATTAATATTTAGGTCATTTTTCATCCTCCCAAGGCTTATTCTTGTCCAATTAGGGTTTTTTAACCAATCATGTGCTTCCTATAGGTGTGTACTCTGTCGCTTTGTGTCTATTTGAAACCATTGGATTTACATTTAGATTATTTTCGTCCTTCCTAGGCTTTATTCTAGTCCAATTAGGGTTTTAAACAATCTTGTGCATCCAAAAGGTTTGTGTTTGTGTCATTTGATTAATATTTAGGTCATTTTGGTCCTCCATAGGGTTATTCGAGTCCAGTTAGTTTATTTAACCAATCTGGTGCTTCCAAAAGATGTGTTGTGTCATTGGATAAGCATTTAGGTCATATCGTCCTCCCTAGGCATATTATAATTAGGATTTAACCACTTTGGCAGTCAATAGGTGTGTATGTGACAGTTGGACTTAAACATTTAATGTCATTCTTTGTCCTCCCAAAGCTTGTATTCCATCCTACCATGAGGGATTATAAATTTTTGTGCAGTCCAAGAGAGTGTGACTGGTGTCATTGATATTAACATGTTGTGCATTTTTCGTCCCCTCAGGCTTATATCTAGTCCGA
Organism: Cicer echinospermum; assembly: GCA_002896215.2. Lineage (NCBI taxonomy): Eukaryota > Viridiplantae > Streptophyta > Magnoliopsida > Fabales > Fabaceae > Cicer > Cicer echinospermum. Next base: position 4,378 of record PGTU02013053.1, on the reverse strand, counting down.
GTTAGGGTTTTAACTAAATCTTGTGCTTCTATAGGTTGTTTGAGTCATGGATTTACCATTTAATTTTTTCTCCTCTCCTGGCTTATTTCAGGCCAATTAGTGGTTCTTTCACAATCTGTGCATCCAAAAGTGTTTTTTGTGTCAAGTGTGATTAGCATTAGTCATTTTCGTGCTCAAATGGTTATTCGAGTCCAATTAGTGTATTTAATCCAATCTTGTCTTCCAATAGATGTGTCCTGTCCATCTGATAATCATTTAGGTCATACTTCGTCACTCCCTAGGCATCATTATAGTTCTATTAGGATTTAAAACCACTCTTGTGTTCCAATAGTGTGTTGTGTCATTGGATTAACATTTATGTCATTTTGTCCTCTCAAGGCTTATTCTAGCTAATTAGGGTTTTAAAACATTTTGTGCATCCAATAGGTGTGCTTGTGTCATTGGATTAACATTTAGGTTATTTTCGTCCTCCCTAGGCTTATTAGTCGATTAAGGTTTTTAACTAATCTTGTGCATCCATAAGTGGTTTGTGCCATTGAATTACGTGTAGGTCATTTCCTTGTCCTCCTTAGGCTTATTTCAGTCCATTAGGATTTTAACCAATCTTGTGCACCACATAGGTGTGTTGTGTCATTGATAAATACATTAGGTCATTTTCGCTCATAGCATATTATATCGACAAGCTTTTTTAACCAATCTTGTGCATCCAATAGTGTGTTGTGTCATTGAATAACATTTAGGTTTCTCGTCGTCTCCAGGTATTCAAGTCCAATTAGGTTTTTAACCAATCTTATGCATCCAATATGTTCTGTTGTTCATTGGAATTAACATTTAAGTCATTTTCTGTCCTCCTAGCCTTATTCTAGTCAAATTAGGGTTTTTAACAACTTGTTCATCCAATAGGTGTGTTATGTCATTGGATTAACATTAGATCAATTTGTCTCCCTAGGCTCATTCATGTCCATATTTTGAGTTTTTAACCAATCCTGTGCATCCAATAGGTGTGTTTGTTTCATTGGAATTAAACTTAAGGTAATTTTGTCCTCCCTAGATCTCTATCAAGTCCAATTAGGTTTAAACCAATCTTGTGCATCCAATAAGTTTCATTCCATTATTGATTAACTATTTAATTCATTTACGTAATCCAAAGGCTTTATCTTGTCCAATTAGGGTTTAATAACCAATCTTGTGCTTCCGATAGAGTGATTGTGTCATGAATAACCATTCAGAATCCAATTTCGTCCTCCATAGTTATCTATGTCGCTAGGGTTTAAATATTCCTTGTGCACCCTTAAGGTTATTTGTGTTATTTGATTTTACTGTTAAGTATTTTGTCCCCCTAGGCTTATTCTTGTCCAATTAGGGTTTGTAACAAATCTTTGGCCTTCCAAGAATGTGTTGTGTCATTGGATAACATTTAGGTCATTCGCCTCCCTAGGCTATTCATGTCACATATAGGTTTTAACCATCTTGTGCATCCAATAGGCTGTTATTTGTGCATTGGATTAACATTTAGGTCATTTCGTCCTCCATAGGCTTATTCGGTCGCAATTTGTTATTAACCAATCTTGTGCTTCCAATAGATGTGTTGTGTCATGGATTAACATTTATGTCATTGTTTGCCCCCCCTAGGCTTATTCTAGTCATTAGGGTTTTAAACAATTTTGTGCTTCCAACAGGTGCTTGGGTCATTGGATTAACATTTAGTCATTTTGTCTACCTAGGCTTATCCTTCCAATTAGGGTTTTTAAATCCAATCTTGTGCATCCAATAGTCTTGTTTCTATTTATGGCATTAACATTTAGTTATTATTCATCGCCGTAGCTTCATTCTAGTCCAATTAAGGTTTTTTAACAAACTTGTTCAATAGTGTGCATGTTTCAATTGGATTACACATTAGGACATTTTCGTCCTTCCTGGCTTATTCCATTCCATTAGGGTTTTTAACAATCGGTGCACTCCAATATTTGTGTTGTATCATTCGATTAACAGACTTTAGGTCATTTCTCGTTCCTCTTAGTCTTATTCTAGTCGACAATTAGGGTTTTTGAACCAAATCTCTTGCATCCAATAATTCGTTTTGGTGATTGGATACACTTACTCATTTTCGTCATCCCATTCAGGCTTATTGTTTGTCCAATTAGTGTTCTTGTTACAAATATTGTCTTCCAAACAGTGTTTAAGAAATGACTTTTAATTTAGGTCATTTCGTCCTCCTACGTCTTATTCTAAGTGCAATTAGCAGTTTTAGTACAATCTTGGTGCAATCCAATGGTGAGTTTGTTTCATACGATCTGAACCTATTAGTTCATTTCTCGTTTCATAGGCTATTCTAGTCCAATTGGGGTTTTTAAACCATCCTTTGGCATCCAATTAGTAGTGTTTGTGTCCATGGATTTAACATTTAAGTCATTTCGGTCCTCAATTAGCTTATTGCTAGTCACATAGAGGTTGAACCAATCTTGTGCCCATCCAATAGGTTGTTGTGTCATTGAATTAACAATTAGGTCGTTTTTGTCCTCTCTAGATTATTTCTAGTCCCAATTAGGTTTTTAACCATCTTGGGCATCCAATATGTTAGTTTTGGTCAATTGGATTACATTTAAGTCCAATTTTGTCTTTCCTTGCTTATCTAATTCAATTAGGATTTATGTTCATTTTCTTCCTCCCTAGGGCTGATCAGTCCTAATATAATCGATTTAAACAATCTGGTCTTCTCAATAGTGTGCTTGTGTCATTGGATATAACATTCTAGTCTTTTCGGTCCTCCCATATACTATTCAGTCCAATGAAGGTTTTGTTAACATATCATAGCATCCAATAGGTGGTTTGGTGTCATTAGAATTAAATTAGGTCATTTTGTCTTCCCTAGGACTGTTTTCTGCTAATTGGAATTAACCAATCTTGTGTTTACAATAGTGTGCTTTGTTCGCTAGGATTAACATAGGTCATGTTCCTTCTCCTCTTAAGCTTGTATACGTCCAACTTAGTATTTAACCAAATTCCGTGCATCCAATTAAGTTCGTTTGTGTGATGTGATTAAACATTACGTCATTTTCGTCCTCGCATGGTCTATCTTGTCCAATAGCTGATTTTCTACAAAATATTATGGTACTTTCCAATAACTTGTTTAAAGTTCATTAGCATCTACATTTAGCATTTTCCATCCTCCCGTTAAGACTTATTCTACTCCAATTAGAGATATTAACCAACTTGGTGCCATCCCAAAGGTGAAGCTGTTGTTCATTGGATTAACATTTAGGTCATTTCTTAGCCTTATATAGCGCAAATATCTAGGCGGTTTTTAACAAATCTTTCGTGCACTACCAATACTAGGTGTGTTGTGTCATTGAATTCAACATTTTAGGTCCTTTTCTCATCTCTAGCCTTATTCTAGTCCAATTGTGTTTTTAAACCAATCTGCTTGCGATCCATCTGTTATCATTGTGTCATCTTATTAACACTTTAACGACATTTTCGTCCCCTAGGCCTTATTCAGTTAAATTAGGTTCTCACCTCATCTTGTGCATCCAATAGGATGCGGATTATTCATGATTAAACATTTAGAATCATTATTGTCCTCCCTAGGCTCGTTTCTTTCCATTTGATGTTCTTTAACCATCTTTTGCATCCAATATGGTTGTTTGTTTACATCTGGATTAGACATTAGATAATTTTCTCCTCCTAGCTTTTCTAGTCCAATTAGGTTTCAATTAATCGTTGTGCTGTCCATAGGTGCTGCGTTCAATTGGAAATACATTTAGGGTCATTTCGTTCTCCCTAGGCATATTCTAGTCATTAGGGTTTTATACACAATTTGTGCATCCAATAAGTTCAATTCTCAGCTTGGACTTAACATTATATCGTTTGTAATCTGAAGGCTTATTCCTTGTCAATTAGGTTTTAACGAATCTGTCTTATGATAGATTATGGCGTCATTGCATCAACATTCAAGATCATTTCGTTCTCCCTAGGCATCTTTCTAGTTAGTTAGGGTTTTTAACCATTCTTGGCTCACCCACTAAATTCATCTTGTTCATATAGATTAAATTTAGGTCTATCGTCGTCCTTGGCTTATTCTAGTCCAGTTAGGGTTTTGTAACACTCTTGTGCATATCCCATTTAGGTTGTGTTTGTTGTCTGAATTAATAACTTATGTTCATTTTGGTCCCCATATTTATTATAGTAATTAGGAGCGTTCTTATAACAATGTTTAAGCTCCAATACGGTTGTGTTGTGTCATTGATTAAATTTAGTTATTTTCGTCTCTCCTAGGATTTTGTATTCCAATTAATAGGGTTTTAACCAATCTGGTCATTCCAGTATGCTGTGTTTGTATCATTGGATTTACATTTAGGTCATTTCGTCCTGCCTAGCG